>OZ038501.1:2500-62500 GCA_964036315.1 Acanthosepion esculentum
TAAATTCAAAGGATAAGCTATCTAAAATCCGAAGAAGAAGCTTTGAAAGTTCCTTGAATTTAGCAGTAAGTACTGTCAAGCATCCATTCAGTATAATGTTCTGGGGATGCTTTTCTTTTCATGGAACTGGTTTCTTAAAACCTATTGAAAAGACCCTCAGGAGCGAGCAGTACAAGAGAATTTTAGAGTCTTGTCTGCTCCCTTCTGCTGAAAGGGTGCAAATCGACCCCACCAAGCTCATTTTTATGCAGGATAATGCTCCCTGTCACAAATCAAAATTCATGAAGGAATACTTTGATAAGAAGCAGGTGAGTGTTATGACATGGCTGCCCCAATCTCCTGACCTCAAACCCATAGAAAACTTATGGAGCATTATAAAGTACAGGTTCTCGAGAAAGCAGTTGAGCAACAAAGAGGATTTGATTGTGAATTTCATATCCGAATGGAATTCAATACTTGGAGATGAGAGTTGCCAGAACCTAATCAAGTCAATGTCAAAAAGGGTTGAAAAGGTTATTCAAAATAAAGGAGGACCCATAGATTATTAAATATTTTGAACTATATTACCTATTATAAGTAAATTATACCTCTATTATTCTTTATTTAAAGCTGTTCGGTTATGTTTCTATTGATTACTAGTTGCAGGAAATAAGTGAGTCACTTTTTTTGGCACAGAGTTTTCCCTAAATCTCATTTATATCCAAAATTACAATTACCAATAGAATACCTTAGGGTAAGTAAACTTTTTTACTAGGTGGTCGGGAAGGGGTTTTTATATTAGTAAGATTAAAAATTAGTTTGACCCCCAAAAACAAGAGGTGAAAAAACTTTTAAGTAAAAAAAATCAGGTGAGTCACTTTTATGGAACAGCACTGTACGTATGTATGTGTGTGTGTGCAAAACTTAAAATATATCCGTGAAGAGACAATATAAATAAAGAGAAAAGGATAACTTTTGTTTACCCTCATGTTTCATCCTCTGATCGACTTTATGAAGGTAAATATGATTTTATTTTGCAACATATATTTATAAATAAAAATAAAAAATATCACTAGATTTTCAAAATTTTTAAATTTAAGAATGCTCACAAATATTCTTACAGCTAACAGTGAAAGTCAAGGTAAACTATGGAGGATGCAAAGGGATTAATACTTAATAAATGAAAATGAGAAAATATAATGTTGAATTTTTTAGTTTCTTATTTTTTTATATATTTACCTTCTTTATATTAATTTTAATTTGATAAATTGCCTATTAAGTATGTCTCCAGCTTGAATGAGCTCAGATCTATGCAGCCCAACTAGCCAAGTTAATTTTATTTCATTCTTTTCTTACTTTCTTTCTTTCTTTGTTCTTTCTTTCTTCTTTATTATTAACAATGTCAACAAAATGTATTTCAGTTAATATTTTGAGGCAGGGAGTTAAAACAATTAATTTTGGATGCTGCTGAAGTCAAGAATGAAACCGACGCACTACAAAAGATTTTTGTTGCTTTGAAATAGATATACTTGAATATTGACTCACTCAGGCTGAGCCCAACAACCCAAACCCCCAGAATCGCTACTTATATATATATATATATATATATATATATATGACACGGGTTCAATTCCTGTTGATGGGCATATACTTTCTATGAAATTCTTTGACATTCAGGCCAGTAAATGTAATTAAAAGTATATTAAAAATAATTGTTGATCAATTTCATTATATATATATATATATATATATATATAAAATCAGGGTTACCAAAATGTTATTGCTTTGGATCACTCCCTAAAACTCTGTTGGGATGACCTAACAAGAATTTTTTTTTTAATCTCTTTTTGGTTGGTACAAAACATTTTCAGTAGATTCTCATATAGATATTTATTTTGGGACATTGTTTAATAGTTAGCAAGCTTGTCTCACTAGATCAATTTCATTGAAAAAACAGTTTCCTTTTATGTTTGTCTTGATAGATGAATTACAACTGAATAGTGAGTTCGATCCTCATTGGGTGCTCCATACTTTCAGTCTTGTGCCACATTTAAGCCTACCTTCTAAAATCACTACCATAGAGATATTTAAGTTAACTTTAGCACAAGGCTAAATTTTTGAAGCACTCTATCAATGTTAGCGAGGCGCTTTATATATATGACAATATATGTAGGGATACATTTTAATTGTGTGTGTGTGTGTATTTGTCTGAAATATGTATAAAGTATATAAGGTATCATTATTGTGATACTGTCTCAATAGCCATCAAATCTATTCATAAGCTTAGAAATACATATCTATAGTTTTTGGAAAGAAGAGTCTCCTAGATAATAATGTTCTTTCATTATTAGACAGGATCACCTCCATGTTTACTAACAAACAGAAAGTCGATGGCAAAATGTATGGTTGGTTTTATATGCTATTATGGAATGAGTCAGATTCTAAACAGCTTATTACTATTCTTGTTCTGGCCTTTAGGCTTAGAGCAATTAATACCTTTCATTTCCAATGACTGAACAGAACATAGTGCCTGGAAGTGCTCTAGCAGAATGCAAGAATATCAAAGGTGCCTCATTCTAAAATAGCTTTATACTTTGATTTTAAATATGCAAAGAAGGAAAAAATAAGGCCAGTTTAAAGCCTGAATGGGACTGACATTATATTAACATATATCACATTAAAGTGCATATAACATTATTATATGTGCAGCTTATATTGAAAAAATATTCATTTGTTTGTGTCTGTAATACTAAAACAATATATATATATATAGGAATGTCCAAAAGATGCTTTACCCATTTCAAATAATAATAATAATAAACAAAAATTTCTGAATGGTTTAAAAACAGACAGATAGTAAAAAAGAAATGGGTGGCCAAAGCATGTGAATACCAACAAAAATAAAGAAAATGTAACTGTTATATTGAAATCATAACTGTATGATGATTAAATGAAATTTGTGTTCATCATTATTGGAAATAGGTAAAGCAACTTTTGGCCATCCCTATATATATATATATATATATATATATGTGTGTGTGTGTGTGTGTGTGTGTGTGTGTGTGTGTGTGTGTGTGGAGGGGGTATTTGGACAGCAATTTTTAATTTATACAAGTTTGGTTAAATACCAATAAAAGTTCTTTGTTAAGGACAATTTTATAAGATATTGTATGTTGAAATTGAAAAGTTTTTAGGTAAAAGAAATTTTATACTTCAATTTTATAACCACTGTAAGAAGGTTTATTTTGTAAGTCACAGATTATATTTAATTTGCTAGTACAAAGTGAATTATTTTACAGATCAATTTACACAAAATAGTAGCTTTGAATTAGTTCCCAACGATTTCCGGGATATCTCTCCTACTGGTTTTATGAAAAGCATTAAACCGTTAAAATATGTAAAATACCTGAGTTCTTTAATCTTTTCATACATTACCGTATTTCCTTTAACTGGACCTTCTAAATTTAACCTAATGTTCAATAATTGATTCAGATACAGTTGTCCCTTTGGTATCCACCAGGGATGGGTTTCAGAACCCTCATGAATACCAAAGTCCACAGTTGATCAAATTCCTTATATCAAATGACATACTTTTTGCATGTAACATGTACATACTTTAAGTCATAACGCGTATGATCACCAATGTTAAGAAACACTGAGCTTGGCCAGTACCTAGATGGGTGAGTATACAAGGTGCCTTACAGATCTGCAAGTGATGTAATGGATAATGGCTTAGTATTGTTAATCGGAGAGCTGAGTTCCAATTCCAGTTGTGTTTGTTATATTCACTTACACACAAATACCCTTAAGAAAGGTATGAATACACTCCCCTCCCAGCTATGGGTTAATTATAAAACTTTTATCACTAAATCATTATCTCCAAAAAAAAAGAAAAAGAAATTCCTTACAATTTAAAAATATTTTCTGGCTTTAAATAACTTGCAAAAGGTTGATAAGCAGTAAAAAAAGAATTAATCAATTAAGTCAAAACTGTGTTATTAATACAATATCATCATAATCATCTTTCAAAAACCATTGCTGAACAAAGGCATTTTTGAAGGTTTGTTTTCGTAAGTGTAAAATATACACAAGATAGATGGGCCTGACTATACCACACTTGCCCATGACATGTTGACAAAGTGAATACAATGTAAATGCTATCTAAATAGTTGTTATATTGTAGTTATACAAAAACATTTTATCACTAAATCAATAACTAAGAATGGAAAAATTGTACAAAAGTAAAATTTAGAAAAGATTTTAAGATAAAACTTATTTGTGTATAACCATTAGAACTGGAGATAATTTTTGAAAAATAAAAAGTTGTTTACCTGTAAACAAACGAAAAACATTAATAATTTGAACTACAAAATTTGTAAGTGAAAATCGCCTTGATTTAAAAACATACTTCCCAAAATCAACTAATTATTGGATTTTAATAACATTTTTTTGTATTTATTTAATAAATGACAAAATGTTTTAAAGGAAGTTTCCATGACAAATTTGAGATGAAATAAGATTATAAGGGAAACACAATACAAGCAGTAATCAAATGAAATACAAGGTAAACCATGCTAGAATGATTTCTGGAGAGAAACTAAGGATTAGTAAAATGGCAGTAAATCCCAACAGAATATGTTTACTTACATATAACTTCATTCATGTAGATTTAGCACATTACCTGGCATGCAACAAGTTCAAGTTTTACTTTTGAGAACTTTTGAGGAATATTTTGCAAATATGAATGGCCAACAGTATAAAACAAAAATATCTAAATTGATAGACAGATTTACCATATATGCTGGTTTTCAAGATGACTGGGCATATAAGACAATCTCTAAATTTTCAAGTTAAAATGTAGGCTTCAGGCTATATTCACTGTACAAGTCAATCCCCCCAATTGTATTTTAAAGTATACTGTGTTGAATTTATTAAATTCAGTAATCATATACTTTCTTTTCACTCAGATTCTAATGAAAAAATGGTGGAGAGATATTGTCAATTAACTGCCACAATCTACAATACCTCATGGTTTTCTTTGTGTTGGTAGTTAAATGAGACTTGAACATATCCCACATCTGTTAGGGAACTTTGAGGCAGTGTAATGGTTAGCAAGCTGGTCTCACTAGAACAGTTATGACTGTTCGATGAGTAGTGAGTTCGATCCTTACTGCCCCCCCTATTTTGGCATTGTGCCACATTTAAGCTACGCTTGGAAAATCACTATCCCACATCTGTTAAACTTCTGTTGGATTCTTCTTTGTCACTCTGGTCACCTTCACTCCAAAATGGCTTCCCTCTTCTCTCAACAACAGGCTATGTTGTTTACTATGTCCACATGGTCTCCTGATCCATATATGATCAAACCATAGCTTAATCCCTTTTTCTTCCATCCAGCCTTTTTCATTGACATGTACAAAAAAGCCAAATCAGGATCTTGATTTTCGGCTTTTAAAAATTATCATTGGTTTTAGTTTGATGCCATTTGCTGTACATGCTAATACCACTGTAAAACTTGATTTTTTATGTGCCGATGTTTTAATTAGCACAACTTTTGCACCTTTTGTGTCTACAGTTTTATCACCAACTATATCAAAATTCATTGGGTTTCATCCATATTCCCTATGTTACTTAAGTTGCGTTCCTTGTGTCATTTTCAACCAGTAATTATTTCATTAATCATTTCTTAATTTCAATTGTTTTTATATAATAACATAAAAATCATATTATTAGTAGTAATATTATCTAGACTTTTTATTAGTTGAAATATTATCAACTGTTATTAATATTTGACAAGTATTTCTTTCATCTCAATTTCACTTGCCTTTCATCTAGTAGCATTAGCAGTAATATTATCTTGAATTTTTATTAAATAAAATATAACTAGCCATTATTAATTACTGACTTTTATTTCTTTCATCTTAATTTCCATTGCTTTTCATTGCCACTACTCAGTCTATCAGTCTTATGCAAATTGTAAACACAGACTGGAAATAAAGTACACACTATAGACAAAATCTCACAATCTTTTTAATTTTGGAAGCTTGTTTATATACAAGACTTTTGTTTTTTAATGCTATTTTTCACCTAATACAAGGACAAGAGTCACTCAAAGTAAAAGTTTGTTGAATGTGGTTTCTGTGAAGAAGTAGAAAGTGTACATTATAAGGATATGTACAATAGATAATGGTCAACCGTAGTTTTGTTAAGAGCATAGGGATCAGGGACATATGCTGGGGGTGGTCTATTTCACAAAGCAACAGTTCTTGGGAAGAGACTGAGTGGAATTCCCCGCATTCAAAATATATTTAGTTGAAGCTATAGAATTGTGTTCTAAGTATTTAGATTTCAGCATTGAGTAATGCACAGAGGCGGATATGCTGCTAAACAAAATCAGCCAGTCAAACAAACAACAATTTCCTCGGATCAATGATTAAAAATGGCTTCCAGCAAATGGACCGTGTAGATGTTTAAGAAGACAATCCTTCATCAGAATCTATAGATTAGTGCTACAGAATTACAAAGAAAAACTTTGCCAAATAACGAAAACCGCATCATTTGAAAGAACAACTGAAATGAATGGCATATGTGACTAAAAGGGAAAATAATGATATAATCAAGATGTTCACTTTCTACATTACTTGGAACAAAAGGTTAGGAAGGAAACTCCCATCAGTACTAGAAAGAGTGATAACAGTGGACTTAAGAAATCTATTCTCCTAAGAAACTGTTTTAAGAGAAAGGTTCGATAAATTTCAGCTGGCAGTAACACTAGCCATTCAGCCAATGAATGCCAAATGTTTCCTGCATGGAAACAGCTATTCTCATTCTAACCATTACCATTTCAAAGTTTCAGAAAAGATTCAGAACTATTTTAATTGCTTGTTTCTGTTGTTTTAGAATCAATAATTTTTTTTTAATCATTTCACCCCAGGCAAATCAGTAAAGCTACTAAGACACAAGGTGTCACTGAGTGTGAAAGAATTAGAAAACAAACATTATTAAGGAGTGAGAATAGTAGGAGAGTAATCAGAAGGACAGCAGATAGTGATTGACATAGCATTTAAAGTTTTGAAGATCAAAGATGGCTCTAAAGCCAGAAGCCAGAAGAGAGGTCCACAAGTGAAAAGTGCAAGAAAAGAAACTGTTATCAAAGAACTTCTGGTTACATCTAGCCAATTCGACTGTAAAATGATGAGACTTTGTTGCTAGTCTAGTACAGTGACATACTCACAAACCACATTGAGGTAAATTGTTGATAAGATTATTTGTCAAAGATTGTAACCACAGGAAAGGAAAAAAGATTCCCATCTCAGTAACAGATTATACTGGTTCTTGTTTATTCTATGATAAATCTTTACTTTTCTTTATTACTTTTCCCTCTCTGCCATATCAAGTGAAATCCTTTTAATATTTTTGGAAAGTTCTTGCTGAGCATTTCAGCCTCTTGACATTTTGTTGATTTCTATTCTTCCTTGCCAATTAATCAGCAATAAAAAGTTTTGTAAAAGAAAAATGAAAAATGCTTCAATGTCTATAAGAATTGACAAGAAATATTTTCCAGCAGCAGAGACTATACCCTACGAGTGATTTCATTTTTAATTAACTGATCAGCAAGACGTCAGAGATTATGACAAGCCTAAGATTTGCAATTATTTATCACCAGTACCACTGCTGGCTTTGTTTATGTTTTATTTGTTTTTTGACACATTCTTTTTTTTTAAATATTTTTTCACTTACCAGAATATTGTTAAAAGTTATAAAAAGTTGTAACACCTGAAGATTTTCATCTTTGACTAAACACCTGCATGAAGGAATTGTTTCAGAGAAAATAAGGTATAATTTGCATATCAACTTTTTTTTCAAAAAAATACATTTCCTGTTTTTTATTATAATATATTTTTTTATAATTAAAATTATAGAAAATTAATCTTTACATTAGATTTCTATCTAGAAAATATGAAATTCCATCTAATTTTTGAGTTAATAAAAAAATGTTTCTTGCAGTGAGTTTTTGACACCTCTTTGACAAAGCAGATTGGAGTTAGTACCATTTTTTGTTGTTCAGACTGAATGCAATTTGATTATGAAAAGATACCCAGGTCAACATACAGGGTCTCCCTAAAGTCTGGACACATAGGAAATCACATTAACTATATATTTCTACAGACTCAACATGGTTTTGTCTAAAGAAGAAAGAACTGATTTCTCTTTCTGGGATATGCTAAAGGAGAAGGTGCACTCAATGAAAATCACAGATGCATCACACTTGACTGAATGCATAAAGAGTGAATGTTGTAAAATTGACAGCAATGTGCAGTTATTGCATTGTGTTCCCGTTACTCTGGCAAAGCAAATCAACCTTTACATCACAAATCATACTGAAGATGTTATTTGTTAATATTCCAGTTCAATAAAATTTTATTAAAAATTTCATATGTATTTTTGCCTATGTGTCCACACTTTAGGGACACCCTTATTATTAAGTATTTTCTTTTTCATTATTTACACTATTTACATTCAGACAATTGTTCTCATCTTTGTTGCTATCACATTTCAGCCATTCTGCCCTCCAACCATCAAGTGTGTAACCTACAGGGAATTCTGAATTGAACCTTTTATTTAATCTATTGGGGTAGACAATTCTTGTTCCACTGCCCATGTCTAGGAATATCTCTACTCCTTATTTTTAGTACTACTTAGTTATTGCTAGTCCTTTAACACTGAGTCCAAGTACAGGGTGCGATGGGTAAATTGTCGCCATTTCATATTTTTAATTTTGTGCATGCACATACTTTGTTTTTGATTTTGTCGACTGCACAGTATAGTAAGGTCAGCTGGGCACCATCTGTGAGAAAAAGAGCCCCATGTTGCAATTCACTCTGCTAGAAATTTGGAAACGGCATGTTGTACTGCTTGGCATTCATGCTGAAAGCTCTATTGCAGACATTTCAGAGTGTGTGTCAATCTGAGAACAGTGCAAGGAATTCAGAAAGAGCTGATGAGTCTAATAGTGCTTACAAAAGTATGCTAGCTCAGAAAACTTATTCTAAGGAAAGAACTCCTGTATTTGTTGGTGAAGGTCCCAGACTTAACATAGAGGCCTACATCAAGTGCCTTGAGGAGGTAGTACTGCCCTGAGACAAGAGTGGTGGCAGCTGGAAGACGCTATGTCTAGCAACAGGACTCTGCACCATACCAGACAAGCAAGAGAACCCATTCATTGCTGTCAGACAATATCTGCAACCACATCACACCTTATATCTGGCCATCTAACTCTCCAGACTGCAATCTCCCTTGATTATTGTATGGGGCACAGTTGAGTGAGAGACCAACAAAACTTCTTGTAACACTGATGAACTGAAAGCAAGCATTCACCAACTAGAAGAGATGCAGAAGATTCCGAAGTCATCTGGAGGCCGTGCTTGAAACCAGTGGTGATTTTATTGAATAAATTTACTCTTTAGTATTTCAAGATATTTTTGTGTAATTTTAGTAAATATATCTGTTAAAATGAAATGTTGGCGTTATTTTCAATTTGCATCATTTAGATGACAATTTATCCATCGTACCCTGTACAGTGACCAACCCAAGGATTGAACTCACGATTACTATCTCACCAAATTAATGAACCAACACTAGGCTATTGTCCTGTCCATAATCCCTTTTCAGTTGGTTGTGCACAAAACATTTTTGCATTCCTCATTCGAGTTCTGACAGGTGAGGAGTGATAAGCGGTTAGTTCATTCTTTTATTCTCTTTTATTACTATTATTATTATTTGTTTTCTTCTTTCATATTAAACTGTAGTTGTTTTCCCTTTTGTCCCCTTTCAATTATGTTCATTCTTTTTTCTATAATTAAATTTTGTGTCATTTCTGTTATACCACTGTCAATATATTATTGCATATTTTCTTTTTCATGTTTCCATTTTGATTGGCTGTGCACAAAGCAATTTTGCATTCTTCAATCGAGTTCTGATGAATGAGGAGCAATAAGTGGTTATCTCATTCTGCTTTCTCTTTTATTACTTTTAGTTTTACTTTCTCATTTTTCTATTGTTATCATTGTTGTTGTTGTTGTTCTCTTTCTGTCCCCTTTAATTACATCCATTCTTTTTATTTATTTGGGTGAGCTAGCTCGGTCATTCATGAGTCTATCATGTCAACCATCACAGTCCTGCATCAAGCTCAGAAGGTCATTAGAGTAGCATCCTGTGTCATTAAATAGCTGTTTAAAGTTGCTGGGTAACCAACCCACCTTTCACCATGCTTAGGTGTTCACAGAGAAATAGATCCCTCACAAGTTCTTGTTTTCCTTGCCAGATGTGCCCTACAAAGCACATTCTGTGTTTATGTAAGATTGTAGAAATATTAGGGATGGGTCCATAGAACTGTGATTTACTTGGATGTTGATGACAAGAAATTTCAAATATAGCTCTCAGTCTCCGAGTGTAGAGTCCATAAACCTTACATTCAAGGATTTTAGATAGTGTTGAAGCAGTGGCACCATACATTAAAACCGACTCTACAGTGACATGAAAAAATAACTGTTTGAAGTTGTCTGGTAAATCAGATTTCCAGATGACATCCATTTTACTCAAGATGGCCCAGCCTTTAGCTATGCCAATTTTCACATCCTTTTCAGTAGAGTTTATTTCACTTCTTAGATATGTAAAAATTCGACAGATTTTATTGATTCACCTGACACAGTCTGCATAGAGGCTTGCTGGTTTTTACTATAATTAAACCTTGTACCTCTCATAAGATCTACTATTAGTTGTTTCACTATGTTCAAATTCACTTCAACCTGAGTTTGAAAACTTGATTATTTACCCTGATCAACATTAATATATAATACTAAGGGTTACAAAGTGAACTGCTTATCACAGAAGCCAGTAATCCACTGGATATCTTATGAGGGACAGTGTTCTGAATGCATCATTAACAACAAGCCACTAGGTTAAAATAAAGAGGCTATCCGAATAACATATTGATGAGTAACTAACCCTGCTAACAAATGGTATATTGTTCACAAGTGACTCACTGGGTTAAAAGGATTTGACCAGATCTGGACAACTCACAATGTTTTTTTTAAAAAGCCACTAGAATGCGGGGGGGGGGTACAGGGAATGAAAGTGAAAGTGAATGATAAAGCTGAGAACTGGGAGATTGAAGAAGAACGGACAAAAAAAGGAACAGGGTTCAAGAAGAAAGAAGAAGGCAATTGACGTTGCATTTAAATTTTTGAAGATTGTAGTTATCAGGGAAGCAAGAAATAAGAAGGGAGTTCCACAGGTGGGAAGTGTGAGAAAAGAAACTGTTAGAGTAAAAGTGGTGATTACATCTAACTAATTCAACAGTAAAATGGTAGGATAATCTACCTAGTAGCATGCCCAAATTAATGAAGTTGAGGCACCAGAGAGCAAAGCTCATTAGAGCAGTTGCCATGAAAATGTTTATAGAAAAGGCAGACAGAGGGAAGCCATGTCACATCAGTGAGAAAGTGACTGAAGTCAAGATGCCTGATCAAAATTGATTACATTACAGACCCTTAATTGATTGATTTGTTTTTTTATGGATAATCAACCTTTTTAAAGTTATTTAAAGCTGAAACATATCTGAGGATTTTAAGAATTTTTGGGAGATAATGATTTATGCATGTCCTACTATTTAACCCATAGCTGGCAGGAGAAGAGGTTGATTCATGCCTTTCCCAAGGGTAATTGCATGTAAATGACTATAATGAACACAGCTGGAATTGGAATTTGACCCTCTGATTTCTAATTCCAAGCTGTTATCCATTAAACCATCTGTACACCCAAGGTTACAGCACCTGGTATTCTCAAATGGTCATCCGCCTTGGTACTAACCAGGCTCAATGTTGCATAACTGGTAATCAGACAAGAACTGATGTTAACTTATGATGAACTACCAACACTACTAACAGGCAAATGGAGATTACCTTTTAGTTAAACATGTTTTTCAGATCCAAACAGGCAATAAAAAGTTGTGACTTATTGTAACTGTGTGTGAAAGCTCTTAAAATAGAGTTTAATTCAAGTATTTTATTCAGAGTTACCATTTGTAAATTAAGTGATACATCTTAGCATCTGAAGTCTTTCATAAATAAAAAAAAGAAAGAAATTCCCCCTCCCTTTTTTCTTAACTAGATTACAACATCTAAAAGATAAAGTTTGCAAATATGTAAGAGCTCTGAATTTCTATCAGTCAGCAATAAAAGACTTGGAACATAAAAATGGTCGCCCGTTTATCATTTGTCACTATTTGTTATTCTATTTTCTTTCTTATTTTCCCAATTTTATTATTCATTCAAAAGGGAATAAAGAAAAGGAAATTACCCATAACCTAGCAGAGAATGATAAATATTGCATTAGGATATTTTTTTCCCCTTTACATGCAGTCACCTACAACAGTTGGTCATTTCCTTCAATTATTAGTATCGAGAGTGTAAAAAATGTCAAGTTTCTAAAGTTGGAGAAAATAAATGCTTTTCAAACAATAAGAATAAAGAAAATAAGTATAATGTGGATGACAAGAAGAAAAGGGAGAAATTGGGAGAAAGAGAAATACAGAGGAAGGCCAGAAAGAAAGACGAGAAAATAGGGAAGGGTGAAAACAGAGATCCATAAGAAGAAAAAGAAATAGTAAAAAAAAGTATACCCTCCCCACAGAAAAAGAAAGAAAGAAATGTTGCTTTTGTAAGTCTTATTATTACAACTAATAAAAATAATTATTTAAGAAATAATTAAAAATAATGATGAAAATAGAATAATAAAAATAAAATTAATAAAGAGAAGGAATAAAAAAGAAGTAATGTTAACTACGTCTCGTATATACAATTAATAGTCCTGCTGTTGATGATAATGATGATAAATTGATATCATTTCTGATTGCAGTGTTTGTAAGAAAACAATACAAATATCATAGGAGAATGTTGTTCATGAATATTCATAATGTTGGGCTTTTTTAAATCAAGAAACGGAGAGAGCGTGAGTCAAGAAAGTGTTTGTTTTTTGGTCTTTCTTTTTATAGCAATACTTCTTGTTTTTCTCGCGTTGATTATTCAAGCCTGAAGACAGGATAAGCAATAAATGTGTTTCAGTTTTTCAACAATCATAATAGACAGGCTGCATGTTCTCATAAACATCCGATGAATTTTTATAATCAATTTAAGCGTTCTTGTGTTCCACTTGGGAAAAGATTCTAATCTATAAAGAAATTTATGTTTTTATTTTCTTGACTATTTAAAACATTAGCAGAAAATTTTTGTGCCTTATATTTTATTTCATCAAAAAAATATGAAAACTATCATTTTTTCTCTTCTTCTCTTTCACACACACACATATATATATATATAATTTGCATATTAGTGTATATATATATATATATATATTATATATATGCACACACATATGCCAGACAGACCACTTTAACATAGTGGAATGGTTAGCAAGCTTCTCTCACTAGATCCTCACTTTTGCCTCACACTTTCAGCCTTGTGCCACATCTAAGCTATGCTTAAAAATTATTTTGGCACTTCAACATGGTCTAATGGTTAGCATTTTGTCTCGCTAGATCAATTACAACTGAGTAGCGAGTTCAATCTTCACCAAGTCCTTCACACTTTTGATTTAGATGAAAACTATCATTTATACCATTGATCTCTTTCTCTCTCACACACATATATATATATATATATATATATATATATATATATGGGTTACTTTGAAATGGTGGAATGGTTAGCAAGCTTATCTCACTAGGTCATTTATGCCTGAGTAGTGAGTTCGATCCTCACTGGCTGCTCCACACTTCTGGCATTTGAACACATCTATGCTACACTTAGAAAATCATTGTTGGGCACTTCGACATGGTATAATGCTTAGAAAGTTTGTCTCACTAGATCAGTTACTACTCAGTAGTGAGTTTAATCTTCACTTGGTCCCCCATACTTTTGACCTTGTGCCACATCAAAGGTATGCTTAATAAATCAGTATATATATATATATATATATATATATATATATATATATATGCCAGATGCACAATGTTCTTTCTGCATAAATTAAATATGTCTTTAGTAGGAGAATATAGATATTGGTGTGTGTTGTTTGTTTGTGTTACCCATGTTGGAAACTTGTCAGCCCCTGTGTTCAATCATGTGTTGTTTGATTGGTTTGGTTTATTTTGTTTTGATTTACAGCATATCAACCTCAATGGATGACAACATTTTTAGGATAGGTTCATATGAATAGAAATCAGTTTGTAGATCAGGTCTCATTGATGTATCCTTGTAAAAAGGGGTTTTGTTTAGAGCCAAATGTATTACCACTATTTTTTTCTCAAAACTTATTGATGGTCATTTTTACTGTAAAAATCCTTTTTTATACTTTCATAGTGTTTTGATCTAAGTTTTGGGGTTAACTATTTGTCCATAGTTGGGACCCTAACAGGTGCTACCACCCTGCGTCAGGGTGGACTTGGGAATAACAGCAAGTAAGAGGTGGTTCCTCGCTTCTCAAAACCTCTTGATCAGAAGCCTTGCTGCCATATGTAGTTTATCATCATACCCAGGACATGTGATGTTTGAGAACTACAACAGACTTACAAACCCTGTCAAAAAACTTGCACAAGTAACCTCTCTGGTGTGATCTCACATGACTGACTAAACCAGTCAACAAAAGGGTGACTTTTCCACAAATACTGCAAGTGTGTTGGTGCCCTAATAGCTCTAGAACAGATTCTATTTCTCCCTTCTTAATGGTGTGCTTTTTGTTGGAATGCTCAATTCTCTTCTGATCAAAATTGTTGCAGTGTTCCCAAATCAAACTTTTTAGCCAGATCTTCATGAGGAATGAATATCTTATAAATATTAATTTTACATTCTCACTTTATAAATCCCTGAATAAAGATGAAACCTTTTAAAAATGTAATAAAATTATTTGATATGCTTGTATGCTATACTTCCAAACATATACACATGTCTGTAGTTTATATATATATATATATATATATATATATATATATATATATATATATATATATATTGCATACAGACACACACATGGAGGTACATATTTAAAGAAATATGGGCTCCTATTTCAGTAAATTTAAGAACACACATTAATTAGTTTATGACTAAACACAAATATAAAAAAGTGTGGACACACAAGTTATATTTAAAATAGCCTGTGTGACATGAATTTGTGTAATATGCATGTACACACATCTGAGATAAACTGCATGTTCAGGAACAGACTGTGAATTTATGAAGTGCAAATATATATGTAAAAAACTAAATATGTAATAGAAAGAGATGAAATTAAATAGAAAAGAATCATATAACTAACCAAAATCAAAAGAAAATAACATTAAAAACAAAACTTTTGTTGGGAGTTAGATACATTCAAGTGAAATTTTAAAATCTTGGCTCAGCGGTCAGTTTATGGGCCACACTTTATGATTAAATGGAGCCATTGTTCCATGGTTGATGGACTTTTTTTGTCCTTTCTTTTAGTGAAAAAAAGAACAAGAAAGAGCTGTAAATATATTCTTTTCAAAGTAAGATTAAGAAAAAATTCAACTGACTTTCTAAGCCAAATGGATGAGCATAAAGAATTTAACATTACTGAATGCAGCCATTAAATACATCAATTCTAATCAACAAGCCAATAAAGAAAAAACAACAGAAAAGGTTAGGCAACCTCTCATGGTTTTGAAAGTCAGAATATCTTAAGTAGCCACTTGGTGTAAGCTTTGTGGTTAGAGCACGCAAGAGGAATACATATGATCTGTGGTTCAATGCATGTAACTTCATTATTAAGTTACATAAATTGCTTTAAGTTTCAAATTCAATCTCACTTGGTTATTTAGAACTTTAATACTTAAGAAAAAAATATTGTTAGTATGTTGGTAGGCAATATTCAGTAATCAAAGTTTATCTCAAGAAACAACCATATATATATATGAATTTTTTTTGTTAGTGACATCAAAATTCCCAAACAAGGACAAGGAAAAATCTGTTCTATGCTTAGTTTAATTGATTGATTGTGATTTATGGCTTATCAACATTTTTGCAGGTTATTTAAAGCCAGAAAATATTTTTTAGAGTTTAAGAATTTAATGATTTTTACTAATACATGTTTTATTAACTACCCCAGTTATGGGAGAAGAAATGGATTCATATGTTTCCAAAGGAAGATAACGAACCCAACTGGAATTTGAACTCAGCTCACCGATTTCCAATTCCTAGCCATTATCCATTACACCACACACATATCCAAGCTTACAGCACCTGGTATTCTCAAGCAGTCACCCATCTAGGTACTGACCAGAATCGATGTTACTTAACATTGTTGATCATATGGGAACTAGTGTTTCAATATGGTATGGCCATAAGCCTATAGAATTTAGGTTTCACTGTTGTTAGCAAAAATATGAAAACAAACATCTGCAGTTTAAGTGACTGTCTTTTCATAAACAACTTTCAAATTATTTAAGGTTGTTTTCATCTATTTGTTGATATCTATGGATTTTTCATTGAGGTTAAGATCTACCTATTTTTACATGTGTATATAAACAAGAGTATGTCAAAGAAAATATTGTCATTTTAACATTTTCTTGTCCTTTCTTGTTTAATTGAATCAAAAATCAGATGACTAAAAACATTATCTCCAGAAGTGCATCATTGAACAAAAAGTTGATATCAGAAAAAAACAAACCTTATTTTAGCTGATATTCTCTTTATTTGTTTAAAATCTATTTGCAAAGATTTTGATTATAAAGCTTGTTTTAAAAAACAATATATCAAGAACAATCTTAGGGAAAAAAACTATAACAAAGTGGAAAAAGTTTCTGTATGATGCATTTTGTCATTCAGGATTTCATCAGACTAAATTGATGCTAATGTCAATGTGACTACACATACACAGGAAAGAAGACGGACACTGGGAATTTTGAATTTTTAAAAAAATAAATGTGTTTGGGTGTATAGTCCAGCTGATTTAATTTAGTCTCTCTCTTTTTTGTTTATGTTTTTATCACTTTTGTTATTAATTATCCCACATTGTGATAATAGAAGATCTTCCAAAAGAGGTGAAATGTTATAAGAATCAGGGCACAAATTTACTGTATATGTTCTAGTGATTAAAGCATTTTCTAAACATTTTCATCTTAGTAAATTGCTTTCTCTTTTAATTATTAAGATGATAGTCTTTAGAAAGATAGTTGGTCCACTGTCATGCTAGACAATTTTCTTGACAGAATCTACATTACACATTTATAAGTCTACCATTCCTTCATACATTGAATATTACTGTCATATGGTCTGGTGCTTCAGCTATCTTTATCAAGAGATTCCTGATAAAATCCAATGAAGTATCTTCCATGTTTTCAGTCCTGGCCTGGCATCTCAGCTTCAGTCACTTCCCTACAACTATAATGTAGTTTCTCTGTGCTTTTTCTATAAATATTTTCATGGCAATTGTTCTGATGAGCTTTCCTTTTTAAAACTTAGCTAGGGGATGTATGCTCATTGGCCTCTTATTTCTGTCACTGCTTTCTTTAGTTTAATTCTCCCTTTCCTCTCCTGTTAGGTGACAGAGAAGTTAGTTCTCTGGTAGATATGGAGCATTTTTTGTTTTCGGAGTGTGTATTTTGTATTTGTGTCTTGATGAGTGTGTGCTTGAGTGAGAGTTTGGCTGAATGATTGTTCTTAATTGCCTAGTCTCGCATTAATTTTGTCCAGTTAACTGATTTTTCTGACACATTTAAGGATTCTGAGTTTTTCATAATACTATTTTCGTTAGTTTCTTGTATATAAATTGTTTTCATTGTAAATATTCATTGGGGTTTCATTTTTAAATGTTATTTTTATTTCCCCTCCAGTCAAATTGTATATATAGAGACTAGTTAGGACTACATAGAGACTTTGAGGTATTATGGCAGCTGTAGTAAGAATGGTAAGTAAGTATGTGTTGTTTTGGTGTAAAGAATACTGAGGCATGCTTGGGTCAGTAATCATGGCTAGCTAAGTTTAAGATAAGAGAGATTGAAAACCAGCCTTCCCTTAAACCCATTTTGGCCTTGTGCCACATTTTTGTATTACTCAAATATTGCTTACCTCTTTAGTACCATAACTTCATGAATTTAAACACATTACTAGATTGGCAGCTAGGTCTCATCATTTTACAGTTGAAATTGCTAATTGTATGTTCTATTCTAACAGACTTTTTCACTCACTCTTCTCAATTTTTTTTTTTCAAGATTTTCACCCCAAGCAAGGTGGAAGTGCCACTAGCACACAAGAGGTTACAGAGAGTGGGAACAAGAGTAAAGAGGCGTGAAAGAGGAAAGGATGAAGAGAAGGACAGGCTCTAGATCAAGGCATCTGGAGACATCGACATTGCATTTGAATAGTTGGAGATTATAGCTATCAGGGAAGCAAGTAAGAAGAAGGGAGTTCCACAGATGGGAAGTGCGAAACATGAAACTATTGGAGTAGAAGAGATGGCTACATTTAACCGTTCTGACAGTGAAAGTGTGCGACTGAGATGTCAACCTTGTAGCATGTTTAAATTCATGCAGTTTGAGAACATGTGAAAGTAGCCCATTGGAGAATTTACCATGAAAGTACTTATAGAAAAGACAGAGGGAGGTGACAGCACATCTGTGAGAGAGCGACTGTAAACGAGATGCCAGATCAGGGCCAACCACATTGCATATCCATCTCTGGATTTTGTCAAGGACCTTAAGATGGACAGCAGGGGCTCCAGACCATATATGACAGCAGTATTCAATGCAAGGGAGAATGGTTGATTTATAGATTTGAATGATGGACTCAGGCGAGAAAAACTTTGTTGCAACACAAACAACCAACTTTCCTTGCAGTAGATGAGGCTATTGATTCAATGTATTTGTTCCATCTCAGGTCAGTGGACAGTGTGAGACCAAGCAGTTGCAAAGAGGTGCTCTCATGGAGTTGAGCATCAGACATTCGAATGGGAAGCAGGGAAAGTTCTCTGTGGTGTGTAATAAAGAGCAGTTTTATTTTTGAGGCATTAAAGTTAACCAGCCATTTCCTGCCCCAGAACTCACTTCCAGTTTCTTGCTTTTCTGTCAACTACAATCTTCAAAAATTTAAATGTAACATCAATCATCATCATCATCATCCTTGAATCCTGTTCTTTTATTGTCTTCTCTCTCCTCAATAACATCTTCTCAGTTTCTTTCGCACTCAGTAACTCTTTGCATCTTGGTTGTTAAATGAAAGTAGGTTTGTTTTGAAGGTTTTAAAATTTACAGGCCATTCCTTACCACAGATAACCACCAGTGGGAGTTCCTTTTCAAGAACAGTTGCCAGTTTTACTTTTTTGTCATAATAATGTTATTTGCTTACCACATCATATTTTTCAAGACATGCTACTGATACATACTTATACCAAGTCATATTTAATACTGTGAGTATTTTAAAAGAAATATTCTAAATAAGATAAAATCCAATTGATATTTCAGTCCTGTTTGGTGGATGGAAGATTTGCATATTTTTCACTAGTAGTAAAGTTACAAACTGAGAATATCCAAAATTTTGAAGCGTGATTTTCATAATTGGCATCCCACCCCACTTAGAAGATGCAATCTTCCAATGTTTATTTTTAGGTGCTTTGCCATGGACTACTGGTTAGCAAGCTGGTGTCACTGATCAGAATGATTGCCATGATTTTGCTCCCCATTAGGTGCCCATACTCATAACTTTGTTTCATACTAAGCCAAACATCAGAAATATATAAGTCTACTTCATGGTTAAGATACTTGTCTATTTCCTACTGATAAAAGTAAGCAGTGTTTAAGCTTGTGAAAATGTCAGGATTTTAAATGTTGATTTTCTAGGAAAGCTGACCTTCTCCATTTGGGAGTTTCTTGTCATACCATCATCCTACTGAGATTTCCTTTCATCAAGCTTAATTATCTGGAAGTCTTTTCTTCAGTACATGTTAGCACATTTTTGAGTAGACTGAGACAAGACAATCACTCTAAGATAGAAAACCTAAAATCAGCACATAATCAACCAAATGGGCAAGCAACCATATGTGCCATTGCACATGCCTTCTTTGCTTATAACCAGGTTTTAGTTGACAAATGCTAAAATATAACTCTTGAGGATATTTTGTTATTGGGTAGAACATGAATGTCTATAATGCTTAGTAATGATTCATTCAGGACCTTGGCAATCATGGTTCTCTGCAATTTCTTCTCCTTTGTAGCTCTTTGTAAATTTTGTCTTTTTTCTATCTCTGCCGTCCTGCCGACCATTTATTCAAGTTTGTTAGGTAAGTTATGTGCTGCTTTTGTCTGTCCCACTTGCCTTCAATATATCCTGTGAGTATCAAATTTTCCTAGCCCTCTATTCTCATTATACATCCTAAAAATTTCAATTCTTTCTGATGTCATATATCAGTGTTCTTTTTGTTTTCATTTTCTCTAAAACTTTGTTATTCAATTTGGTCTATCATATTCTCAGCATCCTTCTGTAGAACTACATTTCTGTTGTTTCAAATCACTTCTTCATCTGTGATGGGATTTTCCAGCTTTCACTGTCATATAGGCAGAATGATATTACATAATATTTTCATACTCTTTTCTTTGTTTCTAATGAAATTTTCCTGTTTCTTCATACTTTGCTTAGCTTTTGAAAAACATTTTTTTCACTATCCCAATGTATCTACACAATTTAGTTCCGATAAATTCAGAATCAATAAAATCCCAGACATGTTAACAAAGATTTTAGATAAAAAAATAATAGGATGAAAGTCAGTTGATTTGAAATGAAACCAGTATTATCAGGGTCAATAAATTAGTTGAGAATCTGTTTTCTCCCAACAGCTTATTTTTGGTTTCTGTCTGTAATAAGTTACTTGTCCGTGGGAAACATTTTTCCTTTTCTGTCTTTTGTAAAAGATTTGTGTATTGGGATCATTTGATTATTCAAACTCAATTTATGTCTATTAGTTGAACCTTTTAGAATTTCTGACTAAATAAACAAGAAAAAAATCTACATAAATAACCAAAATTAAGTCTATGCAGATAAATCAATAAGTACTATCAAACAATTATTAGCTAAATTTTGATTACGCACTGAATATCCATTCCATGAATAGAGAAAATTAAGTTGTCATAAAAGTTCTCTTAACTCTATAAAATTACTGTATAAACATAATTTTCAGCAAGACTGATAAATTTATTTTTGTCCTCACACAAAGTCCACTTGAATTTCCTACTCTAGACATAGCTACATAGAACTGATCAAGAAAGAAATGTTTTAAAAACTTTCTAATATTTGTATTCATAATAATAATAATAATAATAATAAAAATTAATTCAACAAATTTACTATTTTCTTACTTGTTTAAATAATACAGTACAATTTAAGAGAAATCTAATTAAACAGATGATTGATTTATTTAGGTAATTCTTTTTGAAAGGAAGTTGTACTGGAAAGAGCATTAACAGCTAGTGGATTTGACAAACCAATTTTCCTGAAAAATTATTTTAAGCAAATGATTTTATAAATTTCAACAAACAGCAGCACTAACTGCTCACTCAATGAATGTCAAATGGCTCCTCATAAGGAAACAGCTGATATTACTGTTACCATTAAAAATTTATTTTGACACTACTCAGTTATATGTTGTAATGTGAAATGTCTGATAACAGCAATGGTTACTACCAATTCTGCAGGAAATAAGGTCATAACTAATGTCACTGAGCCTAAAATTATAGAATTCTGTACAAATTTAAATATTTTTAAAATTATTTACTTTATGTTCACTTTTATGAAAGAAAAAAAAGATTATTTTTATGAGCAAAGATTACATTCATTTTTACATTTTCTTTAAATTTAAACACACTGATATTTTTTCTACTGAATTTTGACCAGACAGATATAAATTCTTTTTATACAAACATGGTGAATTAAAAAATTTATTAACAGAAACAATGCTTATAATTGGCAATTTAAAAAATTTGAATTAAAAACAAATAATACAGATGAAATATTTATTAGAATATTCTTTTAAAAATCTTTATACAAATTAAATGCTATGCTTATTTTGTAAACATAATTTATTAGTAATATATATAAAAAGCTGATAGTAAATTCATTACATATTACAGTCTGTCTAGTTCTACTGATTTAAGGTGGGGAAACACAGATAAAATTTAGCCTTACATGAATTTATAGATTAGATGAACCATTGTCAACTATTATCTTTTAACTAATATTTCTTTACTGTCAGTTGGTTTTCATTGTAACTACTCAGGCTGTTATTCTATGGCCATTAAACTGATTTCTCAGCAGCAATTTTTAGTGACTAATTTAGAGCCACAATGGATGAATCTGATGGGTTCTTCATGAAGGTCCACCAGTATGATTTAGAAGACAGCATAGGAAGAGGTGGAGTAATGTTATGAGTTATTATTATGGACCGTAAAATTATATGTCCTTTCAAAATTGATGACAATTCAAGATCAATGCAAAGAATTGCAATAAGTTCATGAACGAGACATTTTTTTTTTAGTGATACACATTGTAATATAACAGCTCTTATGGAACTTTATTTGACTAATTCAGCTTTAGTGGTGAAAAACATTTATTTTATTGTGATGGAGGGTTACAAGCGAGACAGGAGAAGGAACATGCTTATTTTATTACCACACACATTATAACCAAGGAGCTTTAAGCTTAACCTTTGGCACTCTACATTATTACTTTTCTTTCCACTACATATGGTGCCTCCTCCTCAAATGCAAACTGCAGTAGCCTTGATCGTGATTTAATTCAAGGCTGTTTTTGCTGTTGTTATAGCAGGATATGAAAACAAAATCATGAAATTTAAATGTATTGTCTTTTGGCAATTGGAGTCAACTGCAATTGCAGGACAAATACTTTCCTTGGTGACTGAAGTTGCCTAAAGAGTGTCTAAGATTAAAGAGTCTATTCACATTCTGCAAAGCTGACTATTGCCCACTTTGCCAAAAAAAGATTCCAAAGATACAAAATTGATACAAAAGGTACAGCCATTCAAAATATTAACGACAGAAGAATTATGGATCATCATTAAAATAGATGTTTATGAGTATGAAAAACAATATTCAAGCAAAGATGTCTTTGGGAAGCAATAGAAAAATTCTACAAGTAACAGAAAGTGCAACACTGAAATCCAGAGGCACATCGGGATAGCAAAAGTTACTTTCCAAAAGCTAAGCAAAGTATTAAGAAACAAAACAATTTCATTAGAAACAAAGAGAAAGGGTACTGAACTGTTATGTAATATCAGTGTTCTTATATGGCAGTGTATGCTGGAAAATCTTACAGATCAAGAGATTTAAAGCAACAAAAATGTGGTTCTACAAAAGGATGCTGAGATTACCATGGACTGATTATGTAAGCATCAATGAAGTTTTATACTTAACACCAGGAAGAGGAAATAGAAATTTCTAGGGTGCATAATGAGGAAAGAGGACTTGGAAAATCTGATACCCACAAGACACAATGGAGGCAAGAGGGACAGAGGAAAACAATGTATAACCTATCTGGCAAGCTTGAGGGAATCGATGATGGAACAAGTTTTAGGAGAGATAACAAAAAAGAGAAAATTTATTAAGAGCTACAAAGGATTGGAAATTGTGGAGCACCATAATCGCCAAGGTCCTAAAGGTACGTGGCACATTACTAGGAATTATAGATATTTCCAATAAGAACCACAAAAGATAGGAAGCTGTGGAAAGCCATGATCAGCCACATACTGAAGAGGCATGGCATATAAAAGGGAAGAAGAAACTCTTTATGTATAAAATGACAGTCTTGGAAATTTGGGTTAAAAGCAGCTAAAATTAATATGAAAGAAACAGGAGAAAAAAATGAATAACAGGTATTGGAAAAAATTGATGAAATTCTTTTGACTCATAATGAGAAACAAAGGCTTGGAAAATTTAATCCTCACAGGGCATATGGAGGGCGAGAGAGATAGGTAGGAAGGCATCAAGTCACTTACCTGATGAGCTTGAGTGAATGGATGGTGAATGGGGGGAGCTTACCAAAGGGGGGAAAAACTGTTAAGGAACACAAGGGTTAGGAAGTTGTGGCAAGCCATGATTGCCTATGTCCTGAAGGGATATAGCACAGAGATGAAGAGGAGGAAGGAAGGATTAATATTTACCATTGAATTAAGTGCATTGACAAAGAAGGAGGTTATGCTAAAAAATATTTTTGCTCAATGTAGTGATATGTAAATGAAGTACTGTATAAAGGCAGTATTACTATACCTACGGGAGAGTTATCTTCTCTTGACAAGACTATATCTGTCAGAGAGAATACCAGTCATAACAATATGGCATTACCAATCGGTTACATAACCCCAATAGGGGATCCGGAATATGTAGAAACCCGGCTTAAGTGTTTCACAGCATTGGCAAGAGTAAAAACATTAAAGGACACCAGAGCTAGTGGAAGAGAAAATGAAGTTATGGATTTGTTTTTGGCCTCAGCAGGGTGTGAGGCCATAAAAATCTCTGTCATGATCTATCCCAGTGTTGGAATATTTAGTGTATGAAGAAATGGCTACCATCATAAAAGCAAATAAACAGCCAAAAGAAAAAAAAAAAGATTGGTCAAGTACTGAATTTCTCAAAAGTGGACAGAGACCAGATGAGACTATTATGCAATATGTACAGTGGTTGAAAGAAGCATCGAGATATTGTGAGTTTGAAAGAATGGGTTTGGAACAAATGTCTATCGACAAAGAGGTAATTTTGCAAAGACTTATTGAAGGAATGTTCGACATCTCGTACAAGCATAAAATTCTAGAGCAGCTTCAAGCTCATAATATGAATCTGGAATCCTGTATGGAGTTCTTAGAACAACTGGAATTGATTAAAAAATTTAATGCCTCTGAAGGGAGCATGGAGACTACCAGTGCTGCTAAATATTTACTTGTATGCAGATATTGCAATAAGGAACATGAAAAGAGCAAAAATAAGTGTTCGGCCTTTGGGAAATTGTGTTTTAAGTGTAAAAAGAGGACTCATTTCCAGACAGTATGCACATATGAAAAGCAAGTGGGAAAAGTGGAAAATATATATATATGTCCTCCAATTGAAAGTACGAAAGTATTTGAGATAAAAGCAGAGGATAAAAGTAGGAAAATGGTGAAGTTGAACGGGGTAACTTTATTCATACAGGTGGATACTGGAAGTGATGTTACATTGATATCAAGGAATTTGGGGGAAAGAATGGGTAGACCAAGGTTAAAGAAAAGTAATCTCCAATTGAAACAGTTTGATGGGTCAATCATCAAAATTTTAGGAAGCTTTGAATTTTTTAGGATACTTTCAAGGTACGTTTTAGACAAAAAATAGATTCAAAATGATATCAATCATAGTGGTGGAAAACATCAAAAAACCACAGCCTTTTAGGAATTGACATATTAAGAGCTGATACATTCCATGAAGCCTGTATAACCACATGCTGGATTATTAGGGGTATACAAGTTGAGTATTCAGCTTAAAGGAAGCAGTCGACTCATGTATTTTCAAGCTCAAAAAGTTCCTGTTCACATGCTACCCTTGGTGGTTGCTAAGCTGAACAAAATGGTGGAACAAGGAATATTAGGAAAAGTCAGCCAGGGTGGTAGCAATTGGGCTTCACCCATTGTGGTGATATGCAAGCCCAATGAAGATTTATGAATTTGTGGCATTTATAAAGTGGGCTTGAAACACTAGATCTGTTCAAATTCATTCTCATTGCCAAACATTGAAACAGTGTGCCATGAGTTTGCTGGTATGAAATACTTTGCTAACATTAACCTTAAGTCAGCATATAATTAGATAAAAATTGATAGCAAGTCACCAAATGAAGAAGTCACCACAATGAACACCCCTATTGGATTAATAAGATGAACTCATCTGCTGTTTGGAATAAAAATGCTAAGTCACATCTTTTAAAAAGTCATCAAAACGTTTTAGAGAGGATTAAAAATATAATTGTATATCAGGATGACATTGGCATTAGTGTGCACAGTAAAGAAGAGGTCAAAAGTAAAATGGAGCAAGTTTTAGAGAAAATTAAATAGCACGGATATGACAATTGTGAAATAAATTTTATACCTAGGATATCCAAAGATGGTATATTGCTGGATGATAAACTCGTTAATAAGATATCAGAGATAGCTGCACCCAGAAATAAAAAAAGTATTAGAATCTTTTTTAGGATTATCCAATTTCTATAACAGATATCTACTATGATATAGTGACTTTGTAGAACCATTTAACAAAATAAGGAAGAAGAATACAGAGTTTCAATGGAGAAAAAGACAGGAGGTTGTTTTCAAGAAATTAAAAAGGCACTCATAAACAAACCAGTTGTTAAAATTTTCTACCCAACAAAAGAATGGACATTAACTACTGACGCTAGTGACTGTGCTATAGCCGTAATATTGTCACAGGAGGATCAGCCTGTAATGTACTTATCCAGAAAACTAAGATCAGCAGAAGCGAATTATTCAAATTTTGAGGAGGAGACATTTGTGATTGTATGGAGCATAGAAAGAGCTAGACATTTTTTGCTGGGAAGGAAATTTCTATTAAAATCTGATCATAAGCCTTTGGGATTTATATTCAACCCCAGAAGAGAGTTGTCAAAGATCACATCTGCCAGGGTATTAAGATAGGTGATTAAGTTCATGGCATTTGAGGTTGACATTGTATATATTAAAGGAAATACTATTCCATGTGTGGATGCATTATCTCGGTTAAACTTTGAGAGTAAAAATGTTGAAGCAAGTGAAAATTGTAGGATTTTGCACTGGATAGAAATGGACATATTACCCTTAAATCAGCTTAAGTTGGGACCTAGGGAAGATTCAGTGTTGAATAGAATTATAGATAAAATAAAGAGAAACACATGGAGTAATTGCTCTATGGCTGAGAGGCCTTATAAAGAGTCAAGACACAAATTAAGAATAGAAAAAGGAATTATATGTAATGGAGATATCATATTACCTCCTCAGTCTCTGAGAAAAAAGGTAATTAAAGCAATTCACGATGCTATACATAGAGGTATATTGGCTATGCAAATGAGGATAAAATTGTAAGCATGGTGGCTAGGCTATTCTAGAGACATGGAAGAGTATGTTAAAAAATGCTCAAAGATTGCAGAAATAAAGAAATTTAGGCAAACTAAAATTCACTTCTGGTCAAAGGAAATGGAGCCATAGATACAAGTACATATGGATCATGCCTAGGTTAAAGGTATAGGACTATTTCTGACCAATTTAGAACCACAAGAGAGCATGAAGTTATGAAAAAGGAGGAGGAAGCAGAACAGACAACACAAGAAAGGATGAATTAATCCCGTATTGAGAGTGATCAGGAAGACTACCAGAGCTATGAAAGTGAAGATCAGGAGGAGGAGGAGAGAAGGAGCGCATCCAGTAGTTGTGATGAATAATCTGGAGATGAGAGTAACCGGAGATATCATGATGATTCAAATGAAGAGAATCAGTTAAGACCTAGATCTCCTATAAAAAGAAATAAAGAGACTCACTTAGAGAGACGGATTATGTCTTCCAGGATTGTTTGTAGAAGTCAAAGATCAACTAAGTCCTCTTAGATTCAGAGAGGGGTAGTGATATGTAAATGAGGTATTGTATAAAAGGCAGTATCACTATACCTACAGGAAAGTTATCTTCTCTTGACAAGACTATGTCTGTCTAAGAGAATACCTATCATAACATTCAAAACAAAGGCTTCTTTCATAATTAGTCTACAGACATATTGCTGTACTTAGTACATAAAACAGAGATATCAATATCAAGAAAGATATTTTTATTTTATATATAAAATACTTATGATCCTTGTTACTTTTCAAATTTGATTTCATTCATTTTAGAGTCAGTCTTAGTATATCACCATTTGTGTATGTGTATGTGTGTGCAAACATATGAGAAAGGTTTTACAAGCGAGACTATTAGTTAAAAGAATAAAGTAAGCAACAGCAACAACAAAAAAAACAATGTATGCATTGTCTGTATGTGTGTGTGGGCTTAGGTATGTATATTGCACTACCCCCATTGCAGTATTTGTGTAACTTTTTGACTTTTTTCTCCTTTCGTGTTACCACTTATGGTTATTCCACCAGAGCAAGTGTTGGTCTCTGAGAGAATACAGATCCTGGAATTAAGGAGGAGGAAAATAAAAAATAAAAATAGGTAAAATGATATTATTAATAATGGAATCCACACTTTTAGAAAACAGCTGACAAATAGCTCAGAAGGTAATTCTCACTTTGTTGTCGACAGATTTTTATCAAATCAATTGGCAGAAGTAAAAAAAACGAAAAAAGACAAAAAGAAATGTTCTATTGTCAAAAAAGAAAACAATCCAATTATAGTAATAACTGAAATGAAAAGGAAGAGAAAACAAAAAAAGAATGAGAAGAAAAGGATAAAAAGAAGGAAAGAAATGGAACTCAGAAAAGAAAAAAAATAAGAAATGAATGAAGAAAAGAAATGAAATAAGATTAAAAAAGAAAAAAATAAGAATTACAGCACCAAAATAAAATTAAATGCAAAAGAAAAAAACTCAAAAAAAAAAAAAAAGAAAGAAACCACATTAACAAAAAGCAAAATTTGAGGTACGTGAACCCACTGAGTTTCAACAAAAACATTTATTTTATTGTTTCCTTGTTTTATTTAAAAAGCAAATCTGAAGATTCTGAAAGCAAGTAATTTAGCTAATCTATTTGGGTCACAAATTTATATTTTTTTAATGAATCATTTGTCACATTCTTTCGTTTTACCTTACATACCTTTTTTTAATTTTAACTTAGTAAAATATCTAAAAATTCCACTCAGGTGCAAGCATGCAAATAACACTAAAAGTTTCATCACAAAAAAAAAGTATATGAATGTGTTAGAATTAAAATTTTATGTTCAGTATATATTCATAAAATTGTTTTTGTATGATTTAGGTTATAAGGTTTAGATTATATTGTTAGACAATCAACTGAACATGTGAGTAATGAAAAAGTTTTAGAGAAAATAGAAACAAAAAGGACACTTAACATCAGAAAGAGAAATGTTGAAATTTCTAAAGCACATAATGAGGAAAGAAGGTTTGAAAAATGTTATATTCACAATACATATTGAAGGTAAGAAGGATAGAGGGAAACTGCCTACCCTGCTTACAAGCCTGTGTAAATGGTAGAATAGGAGAGACAGCAAAAAAACAAAATTTACTAAGAGCTACAAAGGACAGGAAATTGTGGAGGTCTATGAACGCCAATGTCCTGAAGGGATGTGGCATATAAAAGAAGTTACTGGCTGCTATTTAGAAACTAAAAGAACATTCTAAGGTAGATTTATCGTGAAAGACAAGGTAAATAGTAAATATTTTCATACAAGAACAATTAACTGTTGTTTCAAGAATGTTTTATTATGCAGTTTTAAATGTTTTGCTTATCATTATTAGACTTTTGAGATTCAACTTTCAAGTATTTAAAATTTATCAGATCTACTATCTTCTCTTATGAGATATTTGAACAGGTTGCATTAAAAACACTGAACAAATCTTTAATTGTTGATATTTTTTCAGCTTTTTCATTAATGTACAGTCCCAAATGGTATAGACATGAACAATAGGGTTCAGGTGTTTTGACTTGGCAATATTAATGTTTTTGAAACTCATATTTTGTTTCTTCATTGTTTAACATTAAAAAAAAAGCTAATCTCCAAATATATATTCACTGCTTAACACTATTTAACTTCAGCGATTGAATGAAAAATAGTGTTTTCAACATGATTTGATCATAAGCCCCAAAACACTAAGTTTTTGCTGTTTAATATTACAGCAAAAAATTACATATTTCCATTCAAGAAAATTAATACAGAATATATGTTACAATGCAACCATTTATTTTTAGTAACTGATGAATAATTTTTATTTCTGAAGTTAAAAGTTACTCTTGACCCTCAAAATCATGCAAGTAATATCAGCCTAACAAAACTATCACCCAATTAGAAGTCCACTCCCAATTTTTAACTGAAAGGTCTAGTTTAATTAGTTTTAATTAATTTATTACAAGTATATATGGAATCAATAATATCTGAACTTATTCTCAGATTATAAAATTCCATAAGGACAATTATTCTATCAAGTAAAAAAATGGGGACTGGAGCATTAAAAAGTGTTGGTTTTTTATTCAACAAATTTCTATAATAAAAGTATGAACCCTTAGTCTACATCATTTCCAATATTATCAATTTATTTCTTATCATACTGGCATGACAGAAATTGTAGCACTTCATGGAAAAGATGAATTTGTCCAATCAACTGAAATATTGTCAGTTATACTGAAAATGAGCATAGATATACAAATTTAGTTCCATTGTTTTTTATTAATCAATTAACCCCAAGCAAGGCAATTAAGCCACTAAGTCACAAAGGGTTACCAAGTGTGAAAGAATATGAGAAAAATAAAACATTATTAAGGAGAGAGGACAATAAAACAACAGAAATGAAGAAAACAGAAGATAACAACTGACATTGCATTTAAATTTTTGAAGATCAGAGTTGATTGATAAACAAGAAGATAGAAGAGAGTTCCACATGCAAGAAGTGCAAGCGAAGGAACTGTTAACATAGAACTTAAGGTTACATCTAGCTATTTCAGCTGTAAAATGATGAGACCTTGCTGCCAATTTAGTACTGCACTTAAATTCATAAAGTCTAGATACCAGAAAGGAAAGTTCATCAGAACAATTACCATGAACTCCACGAAAGTCATATTTTTATTTGTTTTTCTACAACAGTAAAGATTATTCAATCCTTTCAAAATAATTGTTAAAAAGTCATATTAACAGAATGATCTCAGGTTAAGAAAAATAATGGCCAATTTATTAAATAACAGAAAATATTTTAATGAATTTAACAGATTTACTAATTGCTATGAAATACTTCTGCCAATATGAACTCCTGATAATGTGTGATAATTGGGTGGCAGAAATAAGATTATAACTGGCCTTTTCCTTAAAGGAAAAACTATTATTGATCCTTATTGATCTTGACTCTTAATCACTACTTTAACATGACTTTCTATTAAAAAGAAAAAAAAGAAAAACAAGCAAGAAATGTGAAGCACACCTTCCTGGCTAAACATTTTCAATTCTTTTGTTAGACACTATTTCCTCAATCTGAAAATGAGAACAATGAAAGACTCAGTAATTACACCAAAAATGTAATGATTTATGTCCCTTGAGTATTTTTATGACAACAAAACTAACAGCTGATAGAAAGCTTGAGATTCTGTAAAACTTATCCGAGTCTGCAACCACAAATAATGTGAGTGCCAAATTAGGGAGGATTAAGTTAACAGAAATTTTTATCACACTCTTCCTAGTTTTTTTTTATTTCAGAGATAGCTAACACTTTTGTCAGATTAAGCTAACTTGTGCTATATATATATATATATATATATATATATATATATATATATTCACACATGATTAAATAATATCAACAAGTTCTATCTATCAGATTTTTTATTAAATTTTTCAAACTTATGAATTAGTTTTTTATGTTATCATAAATGTACACAAAACACAATCCTTAAAAACTAATGTAGCAACATTTGAAAGTACTTGATAAAAAATAATATAAAATAAATATCAAGTTTGGCAAATTTACCAATAACATAAAAACTTAATTTATAAATTTTAAAATTTAATAAAAAAATTGATAGACAGAATCTGTCGATATTATTTAACCAAACATATTTGACAGAATTACTGCTGCCAAATATACTTTATTTAATATAAACACACACAGATATAAATATATATATATATATATATATATATATATAGATAGATAGATAGATAGGTGTGTGTGTGTGTGTGTGTGTGTGTATGTATGTATGTATGTGGTCTTCTATCTCCTTTTTGGCAAAGTACTGAATGCTCTAATCAACTTTGAATTGGTTAAGTGTCTCACTTTGCAACAGCTTTCTTTCCGACAAACAATATGGCTTTCACCTCTCTAGGTCAACCACCAATGTACTAACTGAAAGAATCTGTTAAGCGTCAGATAAGAAAAGCAACGCTCAGGTTGTGACTTTAGAAGCATTTGACAGTTTGGCATGCTGATCTACTTCACAAGGTTATGAGCTATGGTGCCTCTTGCTGAATTTATACTGACAAGTGGAATGATTATATTGAATAAATTGTTAAGTCTGCTGCTAGGAGATTTGGTTTACTCTGTTGTGCTAGATAATTTTTTTTGACAGAATCCATCTTGCATGTTTATAAATCTACCATGGGACCATGCATTGGATATTGCTGCTACATATGGTCTGGGGCTTGTGCTACATGTCTTGAGATTCTTGACAAAATCCAAAGAAAGGTCTGTAATATTATTGGTCCTGACCTGGCATCTCAGCTTCAGTCTCTTTCCCACCAGCATGATGTAGCTTCCCTTTGTGATTTCTATAAGTATTTTCAAGGCAATTGATCTGATGTGCCTTACTTCTTGGTACCTTGACTGCATGAATTTAAGTCTACCTAGTACTAGATTCGTAACTAGGTCTTATCCCTTTACTGTTGAAATTGTCAGATGCAATCTTAAATCCTATTCTAATAGTATTTTTCTTGCACTTCTCTCTCACCTTCTTGATTTCCTGTCACCTATGATCTTCAAATATTTAACTGCAACATCAACTGCCATCTTCTGTCTTCTGTTCTTTTTGTCTTCTCCTCACTAACACTTTTCTTATTTTCTTCCACTCTCAGTAATCCCTAAGCAAGAATTATTTTTTTAGGAAATAGAAACAAAATTGTCACTTATACTTAGAAAGAGAGAGGTGAACTTTCTAGGACGCATAATAAGGAAAGAGTTTGGAAAATTTTACACTCACAGAACATATCGAAGACAAAGGAGATAGGGGTAAACAGTAAGTAGCCTAGCTTATGAGCTTGCATTAATGGATAGCAGAACAGGACTTGGGAGAGATAGTAACAAAGACAAACCTTCCTATGAGCTATGAAAGACAGAAAGTTGTGGAGAGACATGATCTCCAATGTCCTGAAGGAACAAAACACATAGAAGAAGATGAGTGCATTTGGAAAAGATATGATTATAAAAATTCCACTCATTTAATAAATGTGTACATACACATGATTTCAGATTGAATTCAATAAGACTCTGTAGAAAACTGGTTTTCTGTCGACTTCACTATTAATATCTATTTTGACAATAAAAGACATTTCTCACTGACATGTCAGACACAAATTACTCTCCTTTACTGTAATCCAATCTTTAGAAAAAAATGGCCCCTATTCTTATGAAGTTTTTATTGTATACTAGTTGTTATTGGTTGGTTGATCTTGCTTAGCATCATATCAACTTCTATGGATTATTTAATGCTGAAATGTAAATATTTTGAACGCAATTCACCTCCAGATAAAATGTATTGTTGGTAAATTTACTATATAGGTACAGTTGGTAATTTTTTTATATAAAAATGTATTGCTGTTATTTTTACTATAAAAGTTTATTTTTATACTTTCATACTGTTTTGTTTTTGTTTGGGGAGTCACTATTTGCCCATAGCTGTGACCCAAACAGATGCTACCACCCCGGGTCAAACTGGACCTGAGAACAACAGCAATTAAGAGATGGTTCCATGCTCCTCAAAACCTCCTGATAAGAGGACTTGTTGCTGGATGTAGTTTATTGCCATATCCAGGACTTCTATATAAGTTAATGATTTTTAATTTCAATTTGTTACAATGTAAATATAAAAATATTATAAGTTGTTATTTTTGCTGAATTGTCTGCTGTCTGATGTTATTGATTTACTTGCATCAACAGTCATGCCAATGTATTTTAAGTATGCTACTTGATTTAAACTCAATTCCAAATTAGTATACATATTTACTGTATATACTCATGTAAAAGCCAACTTCATGTATTGTGTGACTCCTGAATTTTTTTGCATAAATTTTAATCAGAAAAAGATTTGCCTGTGTATAGTGCAACCAGTCACCAGAAAAGCATGATTTTTAACCTCTTCAAAAAAATTACCTGAGGCATAGTGGATTTCAGCTCGGATTGAGGAATCAGAGCTGAGTTAGAATTCCAGTTGAGTTCATTACATTCACTTTCATGCTAATACCCTTGGAAAAATTGTCTGAATCCATCTTTCCTCTCCCCAGCTATAGATAAATAGCAGAAAGGACTGGGTTCTATAGCCTTGGATCGCATCCGGTCTAAAAGAAAGAAAACTCTGAATTCAAAACTGTATGCAGCCTTGATCATTTCAAGCAAATTATTGCAAAAATATAAAAAATCATTTGCCTCTTACCATTGTCTTACTATATATACTCGCAGATAGCTTGCCCCACCAGATAGGCCACACCTCTACTTTATGGCTTAATATTTGATGATTTACTGTTGACTCGCAGATAGGTCGCACTGTAATCTGGGGAGTTACATAGCCCTTTTTAAATGTAAGAATTATCAGATATCTTCCTTTATTTCAAAGCTTACAATTATTAATACACTTTTGCAATTAAAATTTATTTCGTCAATCACCATGTAAACAAAAAGAAGTAATTGTTGTATCGGCATTTTTATATATATACTGCATATTATTTTTATATTGAGTCAACTTGACAAAAAAAGAAATAACTACAGAAGAAAATGTTACAGTACATTTAAAAATTAAAGTATTTATCTATTTATATATCAAGTTAGTTTTAAAATTCATTCAGAACTGAATCCCAAGAATTCTTCTTCACTATCATCACTATCAAACATCATTCTCATTTGTTCATCAGTTAATAGGTTTTCATTATTGTCCATTTCATAGTAGTCATTCAACTCATCATCACTTGTGATATGACCATCTTCATTTTTGTTTGAAGCAACCATATCCTCATTCTCGGCCTTTCCGTGCTTGAAGCAACCATAAGGACAATTATTCTATCAAGTAAAAAAATGGGGACTGGAGCATTAAAAAGTATTGGTTTTTTATTCAACAAATTTCTATAATAAAAGTATGAACCCTTAGTCTATATCAAATCCAATATTATCTATTTCTTATCATACTGGTATGACAGAAATTGTAGCACTTCTTGGAAAAGATGAATTTGTCCAATCAACTGAAATATTGTCAGTTATACTGAAAATGAGCATAGATATACAAATTTAGTTCCATTGTTTTTTATTAATCAATTAACCCCAAGCAAGGCAATTAAGCCACTAAGACACAAAGGGTTACCAAGTGTGAAAGAATATGAGAAAAATAAAACATTATTAAGGAGAGAGGACAATAAAACAACAGAAATGAAGAAAACAGAAGATAACAACTGACATTGCATTTAAATTTTTGAAGATCAGAGTTGATTGATAAACAAGAAGATAGAAGAGAGTTCCACAAGCAAGAAGTGCAAGCGAAGGAACTGTTAACATAGAACTTTCTGTGCTTGAAGCAACTAAATCCTCATATAATATGTCATCTTCACTTCCATCCAAGGCATTTGAGATGCCACATTTTTTGAAGGACTCAATAAACATTTCTTATGGGATTTCTCAGATGATTACAAGGTAGTGTTGTTTCACATTTATGTTGAGTGGGTAGGTCGCACCCCTAATATTTTGTGAAATTTTTGGTAAAAAAAGTTTGACCTATCCATGAGTATATATGGTAGGTACAACACCTATAGTTTATAAAAGTTCTTTAAGTGAACTTGTAATATTTCTTTATAAGCAATGATATAATATTGGTTAAGAAATTTTATAAGAAGATGATTTTGAGCAGAATGCCAAAGATGTTATATGAATTCAAATAAAATTTTTTTTAAAGTTATTTCTTCAAATAGGAATAATCTATGTGTCAATTTCTGTCATCTCATCTTTACGATGCAAATGTTTCTATGTTAAGACTGTCTTTTTACTACTGGTTAAGACTACCCATGCTTTTTAGAAATACATTTTGTCTTCAAGCAGAAAAACAAAACTTTTGTTTGCTAATACTGATAGACAAAAGCTTATCTTTTCAAGACACTTTTCTTCATATTTCATCATAAAAGAAAATTACCATTTTATTATCACTTCTTTTATATACCATGTCATTGCATGATTTGAGTCATCATCACACTCCACAATGTCCTATACTTTATAGCTCTCAGCAATGTTTATGTCCTTACTATCACTACCACTTCATGATCTATTCATTTACATAAATCATATACATTTATAAATCTACCATTCAATGATACCTTGAATATTGCTGTGATACCTGGCTTGGTGCTGTTGCTAGATATCCCAAGATTCTCAAAAAATCCAAAGAAAGGTCTGTAATGTCTGACCTGGCACCTTGACTTCAATCACTTTCCTCTATCTTTTTAAAAGATATATTTTTAATGGCAGTTGTTTTAATGAGCTCTCTTTCATACCTTGACTGCATGAATTTAAGCACACTACTAGATTGGCAACTAGGTCTCATCATTTTGCTGCTGAATTAGCTAGATGTAACCATAAGCTCAATTCTAATAGTTTCTTTTCTTGGACTTCTCACCTGTGGAATTTTTAAAAAAGTTTCTTTTGTTCCTGCCAATTACAATCTTCAAAATACTAAATGCTATGTCAATTGCAATCTTCTGTCTTCCTCAACCATGTTCTTTTATTGTCCTTTCTCCTCACTAAGGTTTTCTCGTTTCTCTTTTGCCTATGGCCATATCATGCTGAAACATTGGTTAAACAACATTGAGTTTGGTCGGTACTTAGATGTGTGACCACTTAGAAATACCAGATACTGTAAGCCTGGATGTGTGGATGGTGTAATGGTAATGGCTCAGAATTGTTAATCAAAGTGCTGAGTTCCAATTCCAGTTGTGTTCATTATATACACTTATACTCTTGGGAAAGGTATTGATCTTCTAGCTATGGGTTAATTAGTAGGGATTGTATCAGTGAAAATCATTATTATATCCAAATTGTTACAATCTAAAAATATTTTCTGGCTTTAAATAACCTGCAAAAGATAGATAAGCCATAAAAAACAAATCAATCAATCTATCAAATCTCATTCTCTTTCACTCTCAGTAACACCCTTCTTCTTAGAGAGAGTATCATCTTGCTTGGGGTGAAATTATTAAAAAATTAGGACATGTCCTGTAAGTATCAAATTCCTGAAGCCCTCTTTCCTCATTATCTGTTCTAGAAAATACAACTGTCTCTTTCTGATTCTAAGTACATGTAACCCGGATATAAGAGAATTTTTCTCTGGTCCCAAATTAGAGCCTGTGTTAATGTATATATAATAGACCAAACCTGGATATAAGAGACCTTTTCTCCGGTCCCGACAACTCTCTTATATCCGGGTTACACTGTATAAGTGTTCTTTTTGTTTCCAATAAAACTGTCAAAATTAGATGTCTTTACCATAAGAGAGAAAATAAAACTATCATAAATAATGAGAGAATTATACCATAAATGTGAGATAAAAATACCATCTGTGAAATGTAACTATCATAAATGGTGAGAGAATATATACCACTATGAAATAAAATTATCATAAATAAAGAAATAACATCATGACAAACGGTGGGAACATTTTATCATGGGTGATGAGATAATAATATCATATTCAGAGGTATAATCATCATCTTTTATGTACAACATTCCTTCTGGATATGTGCATTCATGGTTCTCCACAATTTTCTGGCTCTTGTAGCTCTAAACAGAATTTGACTCTTTAACATCCCTCTTTATTCCCACTCTTCCATCCGTTCACACAAATTCATTAGATAAGTTTTACTTGTTGTTTACCTCTGCCCCTCTTCAGTGTGTCGTGTAAGGGTCAAATTCCCTCATAATGTGTTATTATCACGGCAACCATCATAAGTAAATAAAGAAAATTAAAGAAATAAAAAAAACTGAAGAATAAACTTGCAAGTTGAAACTAAAGGAGAAGAAAAAATATTTTAAAAAGTTACAGCTTGATACCTGTCTTATATTGACGCTCACTGCCAGCCAAATCAACAAGGTTTAATTTGCCAGCTCGAATGTGTTCCTCGTTCGAACTGTCTGTTGTGATCATCTCAAGTTGGATAGTGAAAATAGAGTGGCTTCGGGAGGAATCCTTGTTCATGAGCGTGGCACCTGTTGTTCGATTATTCCAACCTTTTTCCATGATCTTTGCACAATCAGAAACACTCTGAACAGTGTGGTACGACAAACCTAAAGAAATATAAAAGAAAAATAACCTCAGATTAACTGAAATAATAATACTCCAGACACAATTCAAAGAACATTTTTTTTAATTTCTTCACTTATAAGAGAACATAGATGTTTGCAAACAGAATCAAATGACTATATTTCTGAAATGTAACTATTTACATTGTTTGGACAGTTGTCCACATCTTTATTGCCATATTCACAATGTTTTGGCTGTTGTACACTCTGGCCCAGTGGATAAAAGCATTGGTCGAGTGATCCAAAAGTAACTTGACTAAAAGAGCTGTCAGCCAGAGCAGAGGTAACCAAAACTTGGAGAGTTGAGTTACCAAGGGGAATTAACTAAAACTGAAATATCCAAAGTCATGGTGCATGGAATTAGAACAATCTACCTACATGGACTAAATAAAGAGTTTGGTTTGAAATTCCAAATAATATCACCTGCAGAAGGCTGGAGTGGACAATGGCTGAAACGTTATGAATATGACAATAAAGATGAGGACAACAGTCTGAACAATGTATGTACTGTAAACAGAATCAAATGAATACAAATCCAAGTTGGCATTATGTATATCTTGAAGCATCTGGTCTTAAGTTTACTCTTTGCTATACTAAACTGACCATTTATATATGTATCAGATACTATATAGCTCTGTGTGTGTGTCTCAAGAAACAAGTAGAAATACTTTATTTTAAAAAAAAAATGCATTAAATTTTTCAGCACTTGAATTTTAATTCTTTGTTTAATCTATGTAGGCCTTTGTCAAAATAGTTACACATAGTAATAAAAATTACTGAGATCTCTTATCAATTATATATACAATTCAATCCAATTGTCAAGGGGTGTCTGAGAGGCTGCCAACCCGAAGAACATTATTTTCTCTCCCATATGTAAATTATGTGAATTAATTCCAGTGTGCAAATTCTTACTTAGCTCTCCAGCAGCTTAAGGGCTGTCCTCCACTGAAAACACTCTGGCAATGGGTCTGATGCAATTGCTGTTAAGTGCAATTTGCTTTTTTAGTTTTTGAACTCAAAACAGGTGCTTCTTCAAACTATTAAATAAACTAATACATAAACTGAAAACCCCATTTATATACAAGATATTTTCAATGAAATGCAACATGTTTGCTCTCGGTTATTATTAATTAAAACTGAAAAAAGAAGAAATAATGGGCCCTGAGCTACAAACTCCCACCAGTGAAAGGCTTACCAATCTGAGTGATGAACATAGATAAATTGATCAATTCAGGCTCTTAACTCTCAGCACAATTCCCTCCTCTGCTTTATTCGCAAGTATTTTTTTATTTGGGTTTTTTTCTAAGTTGTGCTTATGTTTATAAATGTCACTTGATTTAATCACTTTGAAATGAAGAAATTTTTTTCCCAAAAATGAAACCTGGCTTAAAAGAAATAAAGAAAGAGAAATAAATAAAAAGAATGCAAATAATTTTTTGCTTTTATTTAATTTCTGAAAATAGAAAAATAGACTCCTACAAAAATTGATATTTCAAATCTAAAAAGTAAATAAATTACAAAAGATGATAATAAAACTAACATGAGTAGAAATAAGATAAAATAAACGCTCCTCTCATAACTGTTATTAAGAAAAGCAAAAAAATAATGTAAAAAAATAATTATAGCGTTTCTTTTACTGCTTGCATTTTCATCACCATCATCATCAACAACAAAGTTTTTCTTTTAATATTTATATGTAGAAGAAAATGAAAAACTACATGGAATAAGGTTACAACTAGTTGGGTGTTGAATGAGGGTGAGGTTTAGTGACTTGGATGGTGTGCGTGTGAACATGATGATGAGGCTTTAATGGTCATTTTCATAACGGAGAAGTCAAAGAGCAATTAGTTTTGATTTTGTCTCTGATTAATTCCGTTTGAAAAATGATTGATTTTGATGATGATGATTGATTTCAAAAATTTCATTTTCTTGAAATTTCAGGGAGTTCTTGCTCTTAAGGTCTTTTATAGTTATGAAAATAAAAACAACAGAAAAACAGAATGAAAGAAAAATTCAGAAAAATTACCATTCTTAAAAAAATGATTCTTTAATCTTTGTAATCGACATTGTTTTGTTTTTGTTCATGAAAGGTGACAGATTTATCTAGAACACTAATGTTGCCTTCACTGTGTGCATACTTTGTCTCTCTGCCTTTTTTTTTATTCCTTCACAAATCCTTACTTGTTTTGTTCCTATATTCAATTTCCTTCTGTCTTTGTCTTTCTTTTACAATCACCTTTACTTTTATCTCCTCCTCTACTTTTCGAATCATCCATCCTAACTATATCTTCTTATTTCTATGCTGTCTTCCTTTCTCAACTCTTCTTTTTACATTTCCTCCTCCTCTCACAAATTAACACTTTTTCTCTTTTTATCTATTTTTTTCTCTATTCTCTACTTCTCTTTCTTTTTCCTACTTTTCCTGTTCTCTCTTGATATTTTTCCTTTTCATCTATATTCCCTATCTCTTTTCCTTCTCTTTCATTCATCTCTCCCTCTCTTCCCTTCTCTCTCATTTCTTTCCCTTCTTTCTTCATGCTTCCATTTTCACATTCCATACTGACAGATTATTTTGGTCTTCTACTTTGATTCTGTTCTCAATTTTAATGACTGACAGTTTTACAAATTTTCATATTCTGATTACTGACTACATCATTCTCTTCCTACTAATACTTTTCCAAGTTGAATTTAAACACTATCTGCACTTTGCAATTAAAAGCAATAAACTTTAGAAGATTAAAGATTTCATCACGTTATTTATTTTGACATTATTTTTCTGTTTGACAAAATGTTAAGCTTCATTTCCTTCTTGCTTCTTCATCATTTTTTTTTATTTCATAAAACTTGGATTAATTTTTTCATTACATTTTTTTAAAAAGAATATTTATGTAAACAACAAAGTCTTATTTTACTCACTCTTAACAAACAAGTAATTAAAAACATCAAAACTCCTCACTTGTATCAGCAAGTTTCCAACAAAATAAATCTTTAAAATTTTAAAATTATTGTTTGTCATGGTTGGTGTACGGGGCATTTTCAAATAAAAATGAATCTTTGGAGACTTCAGAGATTTTTTGAAAAACACTTTTCTTTCATGTTGTTTTATCTTAATAAATGTTCAAAACGATTTAGTTTTTCTTTTTATCAAATCAACAGAAATTCTTGATTTAAAAAACAAAAGTTGTCCAAGATGAGTGTTCTAAAAAGTCAGTCACTCTTTACATCAAACACATACTTCATTTGGATTGAACTCTGGTAGGCTACCTGGCAATACATCCATAGACCATAATTTCTACAGAACTGAAAACAAGGTCTTATAAGTTTAAAACTCAGATTTGCCAAACAGAATTAGTGAAAGTACCACTTGGAAAATGAACTAGATCAAGTAAGTATGCTATTAGACTATCAGTAATTTTGATGATATTGTTTACCAAGAAATCCTGAAGAGAATGTCTGAGGATAGACAGAGAAATAATTGTTCAATGCTAAAACACAATTAATAATGAGTATGATAGTCAGAACAAAAATTGACACTTAAATTCTAACACTAGTTTATTTTATTATCAATTTATAATGTAAATTTAAAATACTTATATAGTAATAAAGTTCCACAAATTTTATGACATATAAATAAGTATTGAAGACTGGAGTAGACTAGTTGAAATATTAATATCAAAATAAAAGTTATGTTACTAATAAAATTTTCTACAACATAATATAGAAAATCTGGGAAACTACAGAGAGCAGAGTTCAAATTACAATCACTTATGCACATATACCATTGGGAAAGGTATGACTCCACCTGTTATCCCCTGCCAACTATGAGTTAAATAGTAGAACTCATAGCTAGAAAAATTATTCTTATCTCAAAAAATTGTTAATGCAATATTCCCTTAAAAAAAATTATTCTTACAAATCCAAAATTTTTCAGTTTTAAATAACCCAGAAAGGGTTGATTAAGAGTCACGACCCAGAGCTTGGATTATACTGCTGTGGGTTTCCCAGTGACTGGAGTAGACAGCAGTTGGCTAGTTATCACTCCTTTCCAAGCATCCCTGTCAGGCAGGCTAATGCGAGCAAGGCTGCATTCCTGCACATTCCTCCCAATGCAATCCTTCTATGTTTTCCTAGATCTACCTTGACCTCTATGACCAGGAACCCTGAACTCCAAGACAGTTCTGATGCATAACCAAGCTCATTGGATGTCACCAAACTATCTAAGACAACAGGTGCATAGCACTGATGTTATATCCTCAATACCAACCCTTGTTAACAACTTGGATGAGAGGGTTTCATACTGAGGCTTGGTGCATACTGCAGATCTAGTGAATCATCAAGCAGTCATTGCAGTGGAGCTACTGCAAGCCCAACAAACTTGGTGTCCAAGTCTCACTGCCATGGATTAGTGCAGATTGTATACAAGCAGAGAAAAAATTGCCATGAGTTTTCAACGATACATGTTTTAATGTAAGAATGGGTAATAGCTTTTTGAATTTCTCCCCAAGCCACAGAGCACCTGGTTATAATGGTAAGCTTGCAACCACTACCTGTGCAGAGCATATCCCCAAGATAACAGAAGCAGGACTCAATATCTATTTTTGAACCATCCAAAGTGACTTGGGTAGTAAGCCTGCCATAATAGGACACATTTCACCATGGTATCTAGGGCAGATGTAATCTGGCAGGTCTGTTAGCCTACTGATGAAGCCACTGCATTTCATGTGCTCCCAGGTGCCTGCCTTCCAGGTTTGATGACTGAGCTTTGATGAACACCAACACCAAAACCAAACTCCCTGCTATATTGGCCATTGACTCCAACTCCAGGCATTGCAGTACATGAACCACACAAATAGCCCAATCCTCAACTCAAAATCTTCTCATGGCCCACCAGATCACCTTTCTTGGAGCATGATCAAATGCTTTCTCCAGATCCACAAAGTCAAAGAATAGACATTTCACAACAGTGATACATTTCTCCTGAAGCTGACACATAATGGAAATTGTGTCAATGTTGCCTCTCCCTGACATGAAACCATACTGTATTTCATCAATGTTGACCATTTATCTGATGTAGGAGTCAAGCACATGTTCCAGCAGTTTTATCACTTGATTAGTGAGCTTGAGGCCTCTGTAGTTGCATCTGTCCAAGGCATCACCCTTGCCTTTGTAGAGGTTGAGAATAAATCTCTCCTCCCATTCACTTGAGATCACCCCACTACTGGAAGTTACCATCAGTAACCTAAACATTTCAATGCTTTATCACTGAATGCTTTCAGCATTTCAGAAACAGCAGATGGGCCAGCTGCCTCTCCACACTTCAGCTTCCTGATTGCTTTGCCAATCAGTGCTGATGTTACAAATGGAAATGGAGGAGGGCCTGCAACTGGTGCAACCTCAGGGAGCATATCACTAGGCCAGTTGAACTCAACATTTAGCAACCTGCTATAATATTCAACACAAGCTTTCATCTTTTAGTCATTGCTGAGTGATAGTTCTCCAGCATCATTCTGAATACACTTCTCACTAATGACATCCTAGTTGGTTCTGTCCCTTTGCTTTGCAAGACAGAAAACTTTGTTGTCGTGAGGTGATATATCAACAAGACTTTTCTTCTCGGCCTCTGACTTGGGAAGCCATACAACTCATCTGGCAATATGCTTTTGGCTTCGCTGTAGGCTGCCATCACTTCAGCCATTTTAAATAAACCACAAAGTACAAAATACAAATACTTTTAGATAAACTGTAAAATACAAATCAATCAACCAACATGGAAACTCAAAAAAGGATGAGAGAGTATATTTTGTTAATCAAGAAAGTTTATCAAGATGTCAGGTTTTAATGAGAGATTTTTTTCTAATAACTAAAATCACCTGGGAAAATAATCTTAAAAAATCAAGTAAAAGCTCTTGAGGAGCAAAAACAGCACAGCAATGATGTTTGGATGTTCTGTCATCATCATCAGGCCAACTGCTTCAATCATCAGGGGTGGTGTCCTGAAAGGCAGAAGAAAAAAGACTTTGGTTCTTCTTCCTCATAATCCTTTTACTGGGATTTCAGATAACTTGACAGCACCCATCTCCTTACCAAGCTCTTGACCAACAACCAAAGACTATAGGACACAGTCTATGTATCCATATCTGGGGTCAGGAGAAGCGTTGGATTCATACTTTTCCCATGGGTAGTAGCATGTAAGTAATGAATCTAACTGAAATTCGACTATTACTCCACTGTGACTCCTAGAATTCATTAAATTTATTAGCCTTATAATCAAAAGGCCTAAACATATTACAAATGTTTTAAAGGGAAACCAATATGTTTATTTATATATGCTCATTTAGGGAGTTGCATTTGCTTTGACATTTTTAGGTCACTTGTCAAAATAGCCATATGATTGGATTATAATATTGAGTTTCCAGAAACTCCTTTACAAATACGGCCAAACGAAATATGACATCACTTTCAAAACAATTTTGGAGACTCAAGGAAGAAGAAAAACACCTAAAGTTAAATGGAAAATCCTAAAACAAGCTAGAACCTGTAATTCACTGAGCGAACCTTGCTTCCTATGTTTACAGGAGAAAATATGTATTATCGAACTTTTAAATAATAAACAATTACTAAACCAGAGGCATGAAACTACCGTTTTCTGTAGACATACTAAGGATTTAACATTACAATCTTGCTAAATTCCAAATCCCATAACTAGGAATCTTTTATAATTATATATACACAAAAAAAAAACGCTTTCGATTAAAAAATAAATAGTGATAACCCAAACATAAAGAAATGCAATCCAACTTTTAGAATTCTTACCGAGAAACCTAAATATAACTACTCCTAATAATTATAAATGTTAACTCGAAATTCTTTTTACCTACAAAAGTGTAATATTATCCCCTATCGCCATCTTCCCTCCCCTACCTCTCAAACTTAGGACGCTAGGTGGTTGACCTACCCAAACTTTGACCGATGCTTATCATCGAAAGAATGTCCACACTCCATTCAACATCAACTACCCAACCCACCCAACACCAAACTGCTGTCAACAACAACTATCGTTTCACAGATACTTTTGTTAAGTACATTTTTCTTCTCAAAAAATGGAAAAAGGAAGTGACGTTTTACATCCGAGCTTGCCTAAAAACAGGATCGTTCATAACCATTTCCGACCCTCACCCGTAGATGTGCAGTTAAAATGCACTGAAACCAAGTTGCATCTTTGTTGTGAGTAAAATGGTTTTGTCTATATGATAAAATTATAATAAATATATATATATATATATACATTCATTCATACATACATACATACATGTTTAACAACGTTAAATCCTATGTAAGGATGGCTCTAGTTGTAACCCGATTTTCATGGTTTGAAAATGAGCGTGAAACTTAGGTTACAACTAGAGCCATCCATTCATCAAATTTAACATTAACCATTTTTTGCTCAGTTTAGGCAATCTGGGATTCAAGTACTTTACTGGGTAGGTAAGTTTGCCTTTAGGTCTTTTTTCAGTATGTATATTTAAGTGGATTCTTTTATATATGTTATTTTAATAAGAAAGACATTAAAAATCTTGTTTGCTGTTTTATGCCGTATAAACTTGCAATTTCTAACCCAGTACACAAATAAAACCAAAATGTGAACAAACAAACTCATATATGTAAGTTTTCTTTTTGTTGGCTTAAGATAAAATTTATGGGCATTCGAAAGAGAGAGCGAAAAAGCACTAGAAAGTGTAATAACTTGCAAGTCGCTAGTATAGAAAGATGGGATTTTTCCAGGTTGAAGACCTAAGATGAATTCTGATTTCCTTCAGGAAGACATTTTTATTTTCTTTCGATATCCCTAATTCAAACCCCAGCTGCTGATCATTATTCACGCTTGTTAGGCCAAAAGGCTTGTCTACGATAATAATTCCATATATGCAACATCACAATTACTGACGTGTTTTCTAATACATTTCTCAATATCTCTAACCAGTTGCACCTGAAGCAATATTTAGTTATGGAATTATATCCAGGATACCTGAAATATGCACAAAGTAAAAAAAAGAACAAAAGAACTAACATTTGATTAATGAATTCAAGGAAGAGTTTCTTTCCCCCTAGGATATTCTTTATTGAATTAATACACTTTGCAGTATGTTCAATCTTATTTTAATTCTATTTTCAATTACCCTCCTCAGTCAGGCTCCTGTGCACAATTAGGCCTTCAAATACAATTATTCGGCCATGATTAATCTTTATCTCTCTTTTTCAAAATTTATAATGCAAGTTCTATGTAAAAAAAAAAAACATTTTGGAACAGATTGTCTGGTCTGAGTATTCATCCTAAAACCTATATTTTTCTTAAATTTGTACATTGAGATTCATGTGATGATGGAAAGTAAGTTTATTCATGCTTAAGATTTTCTATAAAAATAAATGATAAATTCACAAAAGTTTGGCTAATCTAAATTGTAAACCATTTTTGGGTGATGGAAAGTGGCCGGATGGCATTACCATCTTCCCTTTTAAAATGGGTAAGTCGTTGATTTGGGATGCGACCTGTGCAGATACATTTTCGGCTGGTAATTTGATCAGGTCCGCGGTTGAGCCGGGGTTCGTCGCCCGAGACGCAGAGATAAAAAAAAATAGCTAAATATTCTTCTCTTGCTGATAGATTTTTTTTTACTCCTGTGGCAGTGGAGACTTCAGGGGTTATTGGCCCTCGTTCGATGGCGTTCCTTCAGAGCATTGGCACTCTACAACCTCTTTCCCCATGGAGGCAAAACATTGCAAGCCTGTCCTTACTCTATGGCTATTTCTATGGCAAATGTTCAGATGAGCGCCACTCTTTAGTACCTCCAGAAGAGACTTTTACAGTTAGGACTCACCATGGTAGCCTTACAACAAAGTTGAATCCCTCACACTTTCTCCATATTGCACTTGAAGGAGGAAGTTCCACTCGGGTATCTTTTTTCCCTAAATTGCTACTTTGTGAAAGCTTCCCTGAGCACTTAAAGTCAAGGGTCAATTGCTGTCTATCCTCTTTATCCTCATAATCTTCACTTCCCTGTACCTCTCCCTATGTTTATATCACACAGTTCATTCAGAATCCCATTAACATGAGTGGCTCTTGAACATTGTTTTGGTGAACTTTAGTAGAAGAAAATACTAGAGCAAGTCTACTCATCCTCTTAGCTGAAAACTAACCAACATTAAGATCAAGTTAAACTTTGAATGTTAAGCACTCACAAATGTTTTCTCTCATTTCCCAAATAATATATATTCCAAGATACAAGATATGTGAACGGCAATCTCATTTTCTATATAGTTCAAAGATAAGTGAACATCACAGAATCTCGTACCCCTTGTGTCTTAGTAGCTTTAATGCCTTACTTGGGGGTGAAATCAATTAACAAACAAACAAACAAACAAAAAACTGTACTGTAACTGCCTTTGTTAATCATACAATTTTCTAAGAAAGGATTAATATAAATAAAAATATATACCTGAAGATGATTGATATTGAATTAACAAACAAGAAAATATTATTGATTTTGTTAATAGTATCATAAGAATGTTTACTGGAGTTACTTTTTCTTAACATAATTGAATAGTAAAGTGGTATGAAATTACATCAGTTCTTCTGGGACATTCTTGTATTTTTGTTTCATATAAGCCAACAAAGCATTTTATGCATAACTACAGTATCGTAACATATTAAATTAACAAATCTTTTGGTATTTCGGTTTGTTTGTTTATGTACTATTTTGTAATTTGTCTTGCTTTCTAAGTTTTTTTGTTTACCTAAATATTTTAAAAAACTTATTTTTTTTAGTTTCTAAAATACAATGTGTATAATGTTTATATATGCATATTATATGTTCCAAATGATTTCATAGTGGGGTAAAATTTTTCCATGGCGTGTGCGTCTGACAACTAAGTTAGCTCCAAGCTGGAGAATGGGTGAAGGCAGAAAACAGGGACCTCATAACCAGCCATTTTAGGTAGATGGAGCTCGACAGCCCAGAAAGGTAATCCATCTAGGGGAAGGAAAGCCCTGATTTTAAACCTCTGCTGCCTTGCGGTCATATCCAAACGTGGAGAAGGCTGTGAAAGTAAATCCAGGCAGAAAATTTGGAATGGATCCTCAAAGGCAGTTGGCTGTCAACACCAACAACTTTCTGGCAATTCCAGCAGTCAAGCCATCCCCAAATGTAATGCCCTGTATTTCTTTGGATATTGTTGTTATGCCCAAAAGTTAGGGGAGGGGGGCATATAGTCTTGACAGTGTACGGAATCTACATACCATCACCCAGGCCTGCACCCTGAAAACGGGACCCCCCTTTCACCATCAAAGAACTGAATTGCTACCTTCATCTCACAAGCTAAATAGGTCCCTACTAATATATTAAAAAGATGGAATTAATATCGGGAAATTTATAATAAACAACAAAGATAACCAGAGCATGTGTAAAAATTATAAAATTAAGAAAATTTTGTGTGTGAAAATATAGTTTTACCCAGCAGATTACGACTTTCAAAAATATTTTTATACCACCTTTTTTTTCGTTGCTGTTGGAGATATAAACATCAATCAGGTGCAGAAGGTCAAATATCTGGGAAGTGTTATAACAGAGGTTGGAAAATGCAAAACCGAGATCTGAACACGCAATTGGGTAAGCAAAAGAAACATTCCAAAAGTTAATCAAGGTGCTGAGAAATGGAGTGCTGTATTGTTATATGATATCCATCTTCTAATATGTCAGTGAATGATGAACAATCTCCCAATGAACGAGGAGAAAATGAGAGGCAACAGAAATGTGGTTCTACAGAAGGATACTGAGAAGTCCATGGCTGGAATGAGTAAGCAACACAGAAATCTTTAAAGAAGATGGCAACAAAAAGAACAATTACACTCAGTATCAGAAAGAGTTGAAATTCCTTGGACACATAATGAGGAAGGAAGGCTTGGAAAACTTAACAGTCATGAGACTTATTACCTGATGAGCTTGCATAAATGGATGGTGGAATTGGGGGGTATAGTAAAGAGAGATAGAAAGTTGTGATCACTTATGACCTGAAAGGACACAGCACATAGAATAATAAGATTTTTGGAGGTGAAAATGTTTTCACACATTTTTAAAAGAGATAAATACAAAAACTATGAATGAATATAATTTTTATAAAGACATTCATAGCTTTCTAACCACCCCACTTAACAGTACCATAATCCTAAATAATAATAGGATCAAGCTAGGGAGTTGAAGAAACTATGGACCAAGACCACTGAAGGAATTCCTGTAGAAATGGAAGCACTTGGAACACCACCTAGAAACTTTAACAAGCACTTAGGTAAAATTAGAACTGAGACTAAGTTTGTAGACATCCAGAAAACTGCTATCATTTAGTCTTCAAGGATTCTCCAAAATGTTCTTGAGTTGTGTTGACACCCAATCTCAAGAATAGAATTTCTACTGACTACATCAATATGTGACACCAAAATAATAATAAACTAAAAAGATAGAAAAATACCAGGATCTAGCTCAGGAGCTGAAGATATGGAACTAATTCCTATAGTAATGGGAGCACAAACTGGAAAGAGCACTTAGGTAAAATTGAGACCTCCAAAAAACTTCCATAATTTACTCTGTGAGGATTCTCTGAAAATTTTTTGAGTTGTGAAGAGACTTGTTGGCATGATGTCTCAAGAATAGAATTTCTAGAGACTACATCAATGTGAGACACCAAAATAATAATTTGTTGCATATTTCATGTTCTTCTATCAAAATAAAATGTTCTAGAAATGTTAGTAATGTAAGGTCTTGAGCTATCTCATGTCATTTCCCAAGTCCTGTAACCCATTAGTGTCATAGGGGTTCCACATCTATGGCAGCCATAGCAACAGTGGTGTGCGTAAGGCAAAATAGCTGGACAGAGCTCATCCTTCTTTAGGCTGGTTTAGAATTGAAGTTTTCTGCCTCTGAGCCAAGCTACCACCTCAAATCAAGAGTCTAGTCTGTCCTGCTATCTAACCCATAGCTGGAGGAAGATTGAATAATGCCTTTTTCAAGAGCATTAGTGCAAATTGAACAAAACAAAATCAACAGGAAATTGAACTTGGCTTGACAATTTCACTTCTCGTGCCAATAACACTTTAAATTTATTCTCAACCAAGCTGGAATAGACTAATAAAAAATTTACCTTTTTACTTCAATTCATTCTGTAATATAGCTGTACTGATAAGAATTTACAAAAATTAAAACTTACTAAAAATATCCTACTGTACTCTCTTTTTCATTCAAAATTGCTTCATGATAATGTACCATTTTATTTCTTATTCAACTAATCCTTCAGAATTTATGTAAGACTACACAGATATGTTAGTCAATCCCTATCCACTATAAACATTATCTTCCTTAAATTATCTCTTCCAACTCATACCCTTTGCCATGTCAAGGGCAATGAACAACAACTTGAAATGTCTTGACTAAATCAAATTAACAAACCCTTGTCATTCAAGATGTAGTTTAATTACCAAAATGTTAACTGCACCCCATTGCATTTGTCTCATGGTAAAACATTGTGTAGCCATCTACTTATTAACTTGTCTGATTTTGCTGGGGAAAAAGATAGTGATCTACCTTGGCAAAGAGAAAGTATGAAATATAAAGCCAAAAGAAAATGAGCAAATATCAGTTAATAACAAGAGAAAGAATAAAGGCCTTTCGATTAAGATATTTGCAAGTATAAAACAAAATAAGAGATAAATAGAAATCAGAACAGGGTTGTGTTACTTTTTCTTCAATTGAATTACTGTTTGTCAAGAGAACTGTGGTCTTCCCCCAACCATTTCTTCAGATCCAAGAATTAATTCCTTTGTGGATTTGATTGGTCGGATCAGAAAGAGGATAATAATTTGGTTTTATTTTATCTTTATTATTTGAAGAAGGAGCTTTCCTAAATGATTTATTTTTCACTGATTACAGGGTTGGGTTATCCAAGTTGTTTCCATAGGTGGCTGCATTTCCACTTAAAACTTGAGTACCTCAACCTCACTTTGCAAAATAATATTGAAGATATGATGACTTTTCAAAACCTGAGATGGATAATAGGTTGCCTTATTGGATGAAATTTATTTCCCCCATGCTTTGGTATAAACATGGCAAAACATTCTTGGGAATAAATTTCACTTTATCTACTTTTTTTTCTTCTTCATATGTCTGGTCTCAAATCTCTTCGGAAAATAGAATCTTAGAATCATTAATTCTTTCACCTGGTCTTAAAGTGCCTCTCATCAAAGAATCTTCATCAAATTTAATTCTCCTTTTTATTTATTTTATTTATTCATGAATTTATCTATTTATTTAATTCTTTGATTGGTGCAATTATTCTTGACTGCTTTACAAGTGCCACTCTTTTATAAAGAAGAGGTAAATTAAGCAAGAATATAAGCAAATCTCTTGAGACAATCATCATCAACATCATTTTTATTTGCTTCTTTCTCCATATATTTTCTTCATCATTATCACCCTTTTCTTCTTTTTTCTCACTCCCTGTCGATCATTTTTGTATGTATTTGATATCTTTTTTTTTTTTATTTCCTTAATTTGGTAATCATCACTATCACTTCCTTCATCAGATTTTAATTACCTTCCTTACAATTCTTTTTTTTCTTTTCCTTGAGTCTTTCTTCTTCCTTCCTTTCTTCCCACATGTTTCACTTACCTTTTACTTCCTTCTTGAGCTTTTCCTTCCATTTTCTACATCATTCTTCTTTGATCAACATTTTCTACCTTCTTTCTGTTCATCTTTATTCCATTTGTTCGCCATTTTTCTTCTCTTATTAATCTTCTTGTCATGTGTTTGTTTACATTAACACCATTATACCTTAATTTTTAGCTTAACTAAAGTTCCTATTTAAATCTAATTTTCAAGCCAAAAAAATTCAATAAATAAGCTATATTTTTGGGAAGTGGGGGTGAAGGAAAAAAAAGAAAAGGTGCCAGTCCCACTGCCACACAATGAAGAAGGAAGAACATTTATCATCTAATATGAAGATTCTTGCTAAATGAATCAGAAAAAACTCAATGATGCAATTCATGAAGCAGACATCAGTCTTGTGATTCACACACTTACCCAAAACTTCAGATCTCCAGAGGCGGATACAATTATTCCAGAATGTTATTATAATGTGTGATCAATGAAGATATTTTTTTCATTCTTCCTTCTTTTCATTCATTCATTTATTTATTTTCTTTACCTTTCATTTTTTCTTTTTTTTTGGTTTGTTTATTATATACTTTAATTTATTTTCAATTCTTTTATTTACCTCTTTATCAGCTGTAATGCTTATTTTATTTCATTTCGTATTTTCTTTTCTGTTTAAATTTCAATCACACAACTTAGATGAAATAATATGTTTTGATAACACCATCATTCTTATGTGGTTAGACTTGATGAGCTCTTCACATAGCATACCACTGGGTTTTTTTCCGAGCGATCTTTGTGTAGGGAATAATGTGAATGGGTCAGAGCACCTTCACAGGATGAGACATGACCAAGTCAGATAAAAACACAGCAAGGGAGAATCATTTATCAGGAAGTGTTTTGTTTTTAATAATAGAAATTATTCCCACTCAGCTTCAAATGAGATCTGATTAAAAAAAAAGAATTAAAAAATAAAACACCCACACATACATACATACGTACGTACATACATACATACATACATACATGAATACATGAATTAAGTTGTGTTATTCTTTGATATTAAAAACAAAACAGAAACACTTAACAAAATGTACTGCAAAAGCACATCTTTGAAAGAAAATATTCATAAGATAATATCAATAAAAATGATTAAATTCTTAGATTTTTATTTTGTAAAATAGGAAAACTTGATGCAGCAATCTTATTTACTGCAAAGAAGACACGGGACAGAACCATGAAAACCAAATAATGATTGGATTTCTGAATACCGAGTTCTCTTTAAAACAATCATTAGAATAACAAATGTTCCTCTGTTGAAATCTCATACTTTTTGAGGTGAAAACTAACAAATCTTTCTTTATTTACTATTCCCCACCCATTGTGAATTCAATCCCTGGGTTGGGCAGTAAGTACTTGGTTTCACTGGAAACAGATGAGCAATAACGGAACCTACCTATAAATATAAACTAGATGGTATCCCTAGACATGGACTATGGAATGAGAACAGTCTACCCACCCACCTCAGATTAAATAAAGGGTTCAGTTCAGAATTCCCTGTAGATTACCTAGATCGATATACACCTGAGGAAGGCTGAAGGGCACAACAGCTGAAATGTTGTTTTAACAACAAAAATGATGAGGACAACACTCTGAGCATAAATGATGTAAATAATGATAATGCTTCATCCTAGAAATTCAAACAGAAATCTATATTTCAAGTCTTGTAATTTGGATCAGCATGCTCACCTTGGTTGCTGTATTCCTAACATTGTTATAGTGACAATGATGCTAGTCTGAAGAGTAAGGCATATAATAATGGTAACATCTCATCTAAAAAATGACAATATAAAATCTTTTAACATTTATCTATTTCTGAGATGATGTATTGTAATTATTTACACTACTTGAATTTGGACTGTTGTTCTCATCTTTATCAACATTTCGGCTATTGTACACTCTGGTCTTCTTCAGGATCTGTTCATATGTGGTATTGTAACTATTTACACTATTTACATTGTTCTGACTGTTGTCCTCATCTTTATTGTCATATTCACAATGTTTCAGCCATTGTACATGCTGGCCTTCTTCAGGATCTGTCTATATTTCTGAGCTGAGATATTATAACTATTTATATTATTTACATTGTTTGGACTGAACATATTTATTATCATATTCATGACATTTTGGCTGTTGTATTCCCCAGTCTGCTTCCCCAAGGACACATGGTCCAGTGGATAAAAGCATTGGTTGAAGTAATCCAGTGACTTGACCCAAACAGTTGTGAGTTCAATATATAACCTCTGGAGAAAAGAGTTACTAAAGGGAATTAACAGAAACTGAGATATCCAGAAAAGGCATGACATGTGGAACTAGAACAATCTACCCCATGGACTAAATAAAGGCTGGAGCATACAACAGTCAAAATGTGGTGAATATGACAATAAAAATGAGGACAATGGTCCAAACAATGTAATCAGCGTAAATAGATAAAACCTTTTGTTAATATCAAAAGCATTCTTGTATTGGGCCATGAGTTAAAGAAAATAAAAATTTAGCTTTTTAAAAAAACTACAATTTCTTGTAAAAATTCAAAATCTGTCATGGGATAGTTGTTGACTACAAGAGAGCTATATATGCAAAATTAGGACAGTCAGCTACAAACTGTGCCGTCAGAAATTCCATTTGCAGAACAATGTTAATGAGGTTGTTTATAAAATATCTTATTTCATTAGAACAAATCTTAATATATAATTTTTATTAGTTTTGTCTTTTGTCATCTGCTGGTATCCATCAATTTTTCTAATTTACATCTACTTTGCTTTAAAGGATTTGAAGCAAAAGCCATAATTTTATCAAGTATACATGAGATATTGTGAGCTCCTTTTACAAATCCCCATTAATGATGATAATTTAGCTTGAGATTAAAATGAGGATGGCAATATTTTCAATATATATATATATATATATAAGAAATTTTTATGTTTATACATTCTTTTTATAGATACAAATATTTAAGTAAATGCTCTGTTTTATAACAAACAGTATTAATAACATTTACTGGCCTGAATGGCTCGATCGGTTAAGGCATGTCAGGCTATATGACGGTTCCGTATAGGATACAGGTTCGAGTCCTGTTGGAGAACGAATATTTTCTATGAAAATTTCTCAGACATTCAGGCTGGTAAATGTTATTAATACTGCTTATTATAAAACAGCATTTACTTAAATATTTGTATCTATAAAAAGAATGTATAAACATAAAAATGTCTTAAAATAATTGTCGGACTTTGTCCATTTCATTATATATATATATATATATACACATACATACATACACACACACACACAAAACAAAACCATTGCTTCAAGTAACAGACAACTTGGCAAAAGAAGGACAGCAATAAGAAAAGAAAGAAAGAAAAAGACCTAAAGGAAATACCTCCCTACTCAATAAAGTGCTCAACACCTAGATGACTGAAACAAAGCAAAAACTGCTTAACAACATTAATTTCTATGAAATAATGAACCTTATCATAACCTGAGTTTCTCACTCACGTGATCTTCAAACTTGAAAAAGGAAGTGAATATATATCATGCATGTGTGCATCCTACATACATATATATGTATGTAGGATGCACACATGTGTACATATGTGTATATACATCACTGCGTATGTCCATCATACACACAGTATGTCTAAAGTTATGCAAATCACATAAACCTCAATAGCTCAAATTTGCATTGAACAATCTTTCTTAAATTTTAAAGGATTAATTTAAATGTCAAAACAAAGCTGGACTTAAATTTTTAGGTAGTTTCAACATGTTTTATTAATATTATTGGATTTGTTATATTATTTATAATATTAAATTTGAGTTATTGAGGTTTATATGATTTGCATAATAACACCATGTGGACTATATATATATGTATATATATGAAACATGACAATAGGCTGAAAGATAAGGATAATGACACACATGGAAATGTCATGAAAAAGTATTGTTTACTTGAAAGGAGATTGTTGTTTGTCACACACACACACACACACACACACACACACACACACACACACCCTAAATGAAGGAAGATATTTGGTTGAGTCAGTTTTTCCTGTGAGCAAATTTGGAGTGAGTGCAATTTATTGTAAATGAGTCAAAAAAGCCAAAATAAAAACAGAAATCAAGAACGACAAAATAAATTTGAGGAAATGAGAGACAAAAAAGGAAACTAGATTTTGATATAATTAATATCATGTAAGCCTCACAAGAATATTCAGTTCTTTAATTGTACCTCAAATACTTGAGATGTTTGAAGATTTGATGTTTCCAATGCTTTAAGTGAAAGGCATAAAAATCCATAACTTTTAAGTGTTGCTAATGTTGAGAGAAAATAAATCTTAAATTTGTATCAAGTACATTACACTCTCCCATTCATTAACTTTCTGTTGGGTTAACAGATTATTTTTAAAAAACAAAACATTCTTACAAAAAAAAAGGAGAATTCTCAAATGGTCACCATGCACAATGTTGCTCAACCTGTTTAAACATTAGGCTTAGAGAAAAATAATTATTCTTTCAGTAATGTTGGTGTTCTGCTACAAGCAGATAACTGGGGACAAAATTTTTAGAATTCAAATGAAATAGAATCGGTAATAGTAGGGATAGTTGCAATTAAACTTAATATGAAAAATAAATCATCATGAGTTTGAGAAATTGTTGGGACAAATTATTTTGAACTATGAAAATCAATGATGACGGAAACAAATATGGTGGTTAATTAAGCAAAAAGTTTTTACATATATATATATATATATATATATATATATATATATATATTTCCACCTCAAAACTTATTCAAGGAAAAGTCCATGAGGCTGCCCTCTTCAAAGATACAACGACCAACAAAACAAACACTAAAAGCCACAAAATCATTTGAGACACAAGCCAGCTAGCAGTGTTCCATCACCATCAGAACCAAAACCTTTGAAGCCACCAGAAGAGAAAAGAAGAAAGAAAAATGACAAGTGTGAAAGGCTTAACCTTGTCATCCACTAACTACCATGCAGTCAATGCCATTGACTGCTTCGTATAAGAATTGGTCTTCTTAGTCATCAACACCATCATCATAAAGGAAGCAATCAGCAAAGAAGAAATTAAATTCTTGGATATAAGATAACAGCAATGATTATATATATATATATATATATATATATATATATATATATATATATATATATATATATATATATATATATATATATATATATATAATTCTTATAAATTTTATATTTAGTCTTTTCCAAAGACATCTGTGTCTTTGAAAAAAAATTTTACCATAACATGTGTCTTTGAAAATTTTTTATTGTTAGAAAATGTATATGTATATATATATATATATATATATATATATATATATATATAGAGAGAGAGAGAGAGAGAGAGAAATAAAGAAAGACATATAGATAAAGCCTAACCTGAGAATCTGAACTGAGGTACATGCAATATTCTGATAGCACCAATGTATTCCAACATTGTTGTCAATGTAATAATCTCTAGTTCCCAAGATAAGAATAATTAGTAAATGTGGAATTAAATATGGGAAACAAACCAACCAATTTATCAATGCCCATGTGTGTTCAAGAATTCAAATGGTGAAATAATAGAGTAACTGTGAAACATGAGAAACTTTGTAAAGCATGCATACTCAAATAGTTTACTTCAAACATCAGTTAAAATGAGCTATAACAACAATGACCTGATCTCATTCTCTGAGAAGACAAAATGGGAATTCCATAAAAAAGTGATCTGAGAAAAGTATACAACTTATATAATTATCTGTTATTTTCTTGGAATAAGTATGCAATCCAAAAGCAAAGAATTGCAATTTAAATCACCTTGTAAAATGACCTCAGTATTTTTATGCAAAGTGGTTGTTGTGAGGTACATGTTTTAAGGAGCATTTCTAAGAATTTATTTATTTCATTATCCTCCTCCTAATCAGTCCCATGACTGGGTGTGGTTTTAGGGTCACTGCTTCATGTGTATAATGTCTTGGGCAACATAGACCTTGCAGTGTCCATTCCTCTCCAGGTTTTTGCATCATTATCAGTAAGCAAATAAAACAGCCATCAATACATCGCTGGATAATGTTTATTGTTTAGCCAAAATAACAATCACTGAAATATGTATGCCATAGTTTAAGTTACTCCATATCAAAAAGGTCCTTCAACAGTGAGTAGTGTTCCAATATTAAAACCACTTTTAAATGTCGGTTTGGGGTGAACTGCTTCCCTCTAGCTATGCTACTGCCCTGAGGTTATTTCTTTCTCATCAGATATGGTTTAGCTCTTTGCTAAAAACTTTGTCTCTAACTCTAGGTTAGATGACAAAAACCATCCCTTACCTGAACCACTCCACCCTCCCAATCTTTGTGATTTCCCTATATTGACTTGGGAGGTTTTCAAACTTATCAAAAGCCTTGAGCCTACAATGGCTACTGGTCCAGTTAATATCTATGTACTTGTCATCTAGAACCTTGGCCCTTAACTGTCCCCATTCTTTGTTAAGCTGTCTGGCCTTAAGAAGAAACGTTTCTCAGGCCCATGAAAAGTGTCTAGTGTGTGATATGTTTGCAAGCCCTCATCCCCATCACAATAGTAGTGATTGTGTGGCCTTGTAGATGAGGAATTATTCTCCATCCTGCAACCCTTCCTCCCACAGATGAAACATTGCCAGCCTCTCATTAATTCTACTGTTATTACTATGGGAGATGTTCAGATGAGTTACATTCCTTAGTTCCACCAGCTCAGATCATCACAGCTAGGACCAACATTGTGACATTCATGATAACAAATCATCCCCACTTCCTTTGTGTTCTTTTGATAAGGAGTAAGTTCCATTCAGAGAGCTTCTTCCTCAGGACTATTACTTTGTGGAACAAATGCCCAAGTGGGTGCTTACCAGACAACTACAATCTTGGTAACTACAAGTCTAATGTCAACCAATATCTATCCTACACATCCTCATAATATGCATTTCTTACTTTCTCCTTCCTCACCCTTACAACAATCTCACTCAGTAAACTTCTGCCTTGAGTGGCTCTTGGGCCTTGCATTGGGTGAACTAATAGTAAAAAAAGTTAGAAACTTTGTATCACAGAAGCAGATACTGACAATGTTGAGAATGAAGGTAACAGCTTTTGCTTTCTACTTTATATGTAGTTAGAACAGTGATGAGATAATCTTAGGCCACAAAGTTCTTTCACCTATCCCATTATATATCAATTATCATGTCATACCAGTGACAAGTTATTTTGTCAAGGTATCTGGCAATGGGACAGAATACAGGGAGAAAACAGATTCACACATTTGCAAGTGTTATTAGTGCAAAATATACAGCCTTAGCTAGAATTTGTACTCAGTTTACTGATTTTCTCGACTTTGAACTTGCACACTGTGCCTACACTTCCGAAGATTAACAACAAAGATTAGAAAAAAGTAATAATGTCCTGCAATGATAACAGTAATAGTAATAATACTTGTAATATTAGAAATTGTTGTTACTATTTTCTTCTTTTCAATATGAACACTTTATGAGGATTTCCAAATAAATGCCATGCTATCAGAGCTATAATAATAATAATAACTAGACAAATGTCTCAATGTGAAAGTAGAAATGAAAAGAACACTATGAAACATGAAGATGATTGTTGCATCCATCATTGTCAGAATTAAAGACACTGATGGAGGGATCAGAAGAATGGGAGGCTACTGAAGGGCTGAAACCATTCAGATGATAGCACCACTATAAACAGCTGGAATATTAAGGAGCCATGGCAAAGTGTTGATGAGACTTGCTTTTACTTAATCTCCAGTGATAACCACGAGTCATGTGGCATAAACATGCAAATGCATGAAGATGTAATAATTTACAAACACACACACACACACACACACACACACACACACACACACACACACACACACACACAC
>OZ038501.1:67500-72500 GCA_964036315.1 Acanthosepion esculentum
TAAATTGTCTCACAGGCATGACTGGATTCTCTAGCTTGTGTGACATGGTGCAGAGTCCTGTTGCCAGACATAGGGTCTTCCAGCAGCCACCCTCTTCACCCAGGGCAAGACTACCTTCTTCAGGCACTTGATGTAGGCCTCTGTGTTGAGTCTGAGGCTCTCACCAACAAATTTGGGAGCTTTCTTATCAGAACGATCAGAGTGAGTTTTCTGAGGTGCCATATATTCACAATCACCATTAGACTCATCCAACTCTTTCTGAATCCTCTACACTCTCTTCAGATTGATAACCAAACACTCTGAAATATTTGTATTGGAGCGTGAGGTGTGAATGTCAAGCAGTACAGCATGCCGTTTCCAAATTTCTGGTGAAGTGAATTGCGTCATGGTGCTCTATTTCTCACAGACAGTACCAAACTGACCCTACTATACTGTTCAACTGAAAAAAAAAATCAAAAACAATGTGCATGTGCAAAATTAAAAATATAAAATGACAACAATTTATCCATTGCACCCTGCATAAGAACACAAAAAAAATTAAATAAAAAAATTACCAGCAGTACCTTTTCAGTTATTTTTAAGGAAACTTATATATATATATATATATATATATATATGTATGTATGTATATATATATATATGTATATGTGTGTGTGTGTGTGTGTGTGTAAGCAAATATATGGATATAGATCCGACAGTGTGAAGAAAAATATGGAAAAACAAAAATCTGAATATGCAAGTTTACTGTTTTATTGTTGTTTTAGTTGTGTTTTAATAAATGTGTCCTGAAGAAGGTCTACTAAACCGAAACGTCTGATGTCGACATTAAAACAACAATAAAACAGTAAACTTGCATATTCGGATTTTTGTTTTTCCATATTTTTCTTCATATATTATATTATATATATATATATATATATATATATATATATATACACACACACCGGGTGTAAGAGCAAAATTTCCAACTTTTAGAATAAGCTTTGAACCACTGTATCTTAGAAATAATTAAAGATATCTTACTGGAATTATTCGAGGTTTTTATAACACTATTGGACTCTACATTGGTGTATATATATGTATATATATATATACACACACACACACACACACAATTTTAACCTGTTCTCTTTCTAACTGAATAACTCAAAGGGTTTTCGGTGAGTAAATAAATGATGTCAAGATGGCAAAACATCTTATCTAAAAACCTGGAAAAAAAGAAACTCAATTAGTTTAGTGTTTGTTTTTTTTTTTACATATTAAACATTTTGTGGGATGGACAATTATGCTGTAACATGACTTGGACAATTTTGCTGTTACACCCGGTGTGTGTGTGTGTGTATATATATATATATATATATATATATATATATAATAAATATACATTTTTTCCCCTCACTGGTAACACAACTCTGAGTTTTATGCACAAGCAATCTTCTGACACTGATTGATAACCATCCTATTTTATAAACACCAGAACTCAATGTGTGATATATATATATATATATATATATATATATATATAAAAGTGGACATGGAAGTCTGTTTCATGCTAGTGCAATCGTCAGGCAACTAGACTAGTTACCTGACGATTGCACTAGCATGAAACAGACTGTCGCCTCTAAGTGCTGACTTCCATGTCCACTTTTATATTTACACACGCTCTATCTCTGATATTGAGCACTTTATCCCATAAATATAACACACTTTAAGACTATATTTCTTTATATATATATATATATATATATATATATATATAATATCTGAGTGTGTACAAGGATCTTTCAAAACATTCTAACCCTCACCTAGAAAGAAGAGCCATAGCTGAACATTTTTGTTGGGCAACACCCTACCACTTCTTATAAAACTAGAAAAACTAATTCAGATTTCTGTCTTAGTTTGTGTGCAGGTGAGGCTCATACAAAGGCAAGAGGTGTGCGACAACTCTAAAAATGGACAAAACAGAGGTCCAAGCAGTCACAAAGTACCTGCAAAAGAAAGGTAGGTCACCCAAGGAAATCCATGAGGACATGGTACAGACACTTGCTGAAGACTCCCCTTCTTATGAAACTGTGAAGAAGTGGGCTGTGGAATTCATACAGGGCATGACATATGTCTTACTATCCAGCAGATAACTTAATCCATAGGCATTAGCTCTGGTTCGGTCCATACTATTTTAACTGAGATCTTGAGGGTGAGCCAGCTGTATGCAAGATTAGTCCCAAGAATGCTGACACCAGAGACACTTCTGACTCACTTCCCAGGTCACACTGAGAATTTCCACCGTAGATTAGTAACTCAAAATGTAACCTAGGTTTACCACTTTAAACCTGAATCAAAGATTCAAAGCAAACAGTAGAAACACTCTCATTCTCCACCCCTGAAGAAGTTCAAGCATGCAGCATCTGTTGGCAAGGTGACGGCTTCTATCTTTTGTGATTCTAAAGGCGGATTTGTGATAGACTACCTGGAGAAGGGAAAACCTATTAATGGTCAGTACTATACAGCAGAATAAAGACAACTGAAGGAAGCAATCAAGTCAAAATGCAGAAGAAAGCTGAGTGCAGATGTGCACTTGCTTCAGGATAATGCACCTATTCTCACTGCTCAGGTTGCAGTAGTTAAAGCAGCCAACTGTGAATTTGAATTGCTACCCCATCCCCTACTCGCCAAACTTAACTCCATCTGACTTCTTCCTGTTTCCTAAACTCAAATCCCAGCTATGTGGTCATCATTTTGGAAACAATGAGGAGATAAAATGTGCTATGGAAGTACTTTTGGAGGACCAGGATGCCCCCATTTTGATACATTACAATGCTTAAGCCTTGTGGGACCCAGTTCATTGATATCTAGGGTGGGGCTATATTGAAAAATAGTGAAAAACTGTTTAGTTTCCCCAACACTTTCTGGATAAGGTTTAGAGGTTTCTTAAACAAGCCCTGTATGTACATTTGGATAATTTATTCATAACTTCAATTCCACTAAAAAACACCTGATGAAAGCAGGGCACCTTTACTGATGTTGGAAGTTCACCCAGAGTATAGATGATCATACAAGCCCTGTATGTACATTTGGATAATTTATTCATAACTTCAATTCCACTAAAAAACACCTGATGAAAGCAGGGCACCTTTACTGATGTTGGAAGTTCACCCAGAGTATAGATGATCATACAAGTTAAAATCACCCTGGCAAAATCTGCAAAACACTTTTGGCCATCTCAAGAGCTGTAGCATAATCCAATTAAACCTTCTGAATATTTTTTTCAGTTCTGACACTTACTCCTTTCATGGAGTATAATATGGTGAAAGTTCCATCTTTAAGGCATTCATTTATGCGCAAAATGTTAATATTCAACAAAGTCTAATTCTGGACTGAACAATGCAAGGTTTCTATATAGAACATACCAGAAATCAGCACCAAAACAAACACAAGTGCCAAGTTGTGTCACAAACCTTTACAATATTAGTTTGTAACCCTGGGTTTCACGCCTTTAGGATCATCAGACAAAATCGCAATAGCATGAAACCCAGGGTTACAAACTAATATCCATAAAACCAACTCAATATGTTAGCTCTATCACAGATATTGAGCACTTTCCACTAAGTACTGCACATATAATATATATATATGTGTGTGTGTGTGTGTGTGTGTGTGTGTGTGTGTGTGTGTGTGTGTGTGTGTATGAGAGAGAGATGAAGTTTTGAAATAAAGTAAAAATAAATCAACTTATTAAAGTTGAACAAAAACAGTTCAACTTTATAAGAATTATTAATGAATTACTGAAATATATCAGCCTTTATATCAAAGAGCATGTAATTGTCCGTATATATTTATGTTACCTGAAGAAGAATAAAATCATTTTTCTTTAGAAAAAGTTATTTTCCTGCTAACATCAGAATATATTTATATTCCTTATTGATGCCTTCATCTAATAATATATGAATTTTTTTATTCACGCAAATCTGCTTAAACAAGCATTTTTGTTTGTTTCTTGAGACATTATGTAGCCAATATTACATTTTCACATAGTCCTACATTTAATACAATTATCTGCTGACTGAAATCTTATTTTCACTATTACATAAGTAATTATATTAAAGAAAAATGAAACATACCCATTTATCTATTTCATTGCAACACACAGACACAATCCAGTGTATACTAACCCCCCTGACTGGGGGCTCCAGGTACTGCTTTGTGACCCTTTCTTCTTACATTTATATGTTACAATTTAAACTGAGCACAACTGACTATTAAAGTATGAAAAATTGTTTGGGATTTTCACATTATTCTGGGGTCCTTTTTTTGGTCCAAATCTGTGAATTTGTTTTGCTCATACTGAGTCTTGAAAAAACACTATATAAAATTCACTATTTTTAACCATAATGTTGAATGTGTTGAAATTATTAAACATTTTAACAAGAAAAATTTCAAGTTGATGTTAAAAATTGCTGCAAAACATTGTTGATTTATTTAATATAGAATGACATGTGTCTAATTTGTATTGAGATACATTGGATTTATTTTTAATTTTTCTAGTTGAATTGTTCCACTGCATATGATCCATTATTGCACATAATTAGTATTTTATATGAATACTACCTTGTGTAAATTCAGATGTAGTAGAGTGGAGGGTGTATCATAGATAGGTGGTATATCATAGATTCAGGGTCGTTGTGCGGGGCTTGCACTGGCCACGCACGCACACACACATATAGCAGGGGGGATTTACACGCACACACATATATATATATCCATACTCACACGCACACACACATATATATATATATAGTTATATACACACACATACATATATATATATATAGTTATATACACAAACATACATATATATATATATATAGTTATATACACACACATACATATATATATATATATATAGTTATATACACACACATACATATATATATATATATATAGTTATATACACACACATACATATATATATATATATATAGTTATATACACACACATACATA
>OZ038501.1:80000-277500 GCA_964036315.1 Acanthosepion esculentum
TGTATATCCAGACCGATTCATTGATTTGTTTTTAGAACTTATCAACCCATTGTGGGTTATTTAAAGCTGAAACACATTTTGGGGACAGTAGAATAATAAAGTTGTTGGGGTTTGTTTTTGCAAGTGAATATTGCATTAATAATTTTTTGAGAACTACAGTCCTTTTACCAGATGTAAGTCCTAATATTTAACCCATAGCTGGAGGGGTGTATATCCAGCGATAGAAAAGAAAGTATTTTATTAAATTTAGTAATTATGATGGGCTGATCAGTCGGTCAGTCATTTGGTTTACCTGAAAGTCATTAAAATTTTTTTTTAAAAAATGGCATTCCTCTTGTAGTCATCATTCTAAACAGCTATTAGAAAGAAAAGTGAATGCTTAACCAATTAGAAGATATGAAAGGTTCACGTTGACCTGAAAAGTTTATTGCTGCGAGAGGTTCTAGTGTTCGATAACCTTCAAAGAAAACAAGAGCGTAACCTAGCTTTTTGCCAATCAGAAGACATGGTGAGTTAGTAATGGCCTTGATAGTGCAGTAGCTACCCACGCACAAGTGGCCTACGGAAGAAAAATATAACATATGACCTGTTTGCAAAGATCCCATATCAGAAATTACTAATCAGTTCACTAAATTGTAGCTTATCATTACATTTGTAAATGAAAAAAAGAAAAAGAAAAGAAAGAATTTTTGAATAATTAAAGAAATAAATATAAATAAATAAATAAAAAGGGTGGAGGAGATTTAATAAGAAAATCGTGGCAAGTTTTTTTGTTGTTGTTGTTGTTTTTTTCAATAAAGAGAAGATGAGAAAAAACAGAAAGACTCGAAAGAACTAAGAATAGAAGAAAGAAAGGTTATGGTCGAATGGTGTGCCGTTGTAAGCAACAACGACAACGGTACGATGGCAGTTTAGGGGAGAGGGCGACGGTGCACCAGGAGAGAGAGTCAACAGACAAGGAGATACTGTGCACTGCATGTTCCAGGTTCTTCTACCAAACCTCCTCTCAATCATTACTACTACCACCACTGTCACCATCACCATTCCCACCCACTTTCTTTTCCACCTTTTACCCACCCCGCACCCAAAAGCTGCTTTGCCAGACGCTCAAGTCGGAGCCCATGTCAGCAGTGACTTGATTTTTAAGAATTCTGCAGGACGGGCAGCATGGGAGAGACAGAACAGACTACAGCAGCCACTGCTGGTACTATTCACTACTATAGCTACAACTGCTACGACTACCACGACCACAATCTAACTACTACGACCTTCTTCTGTTGTTATTGTTGTTACTATTGTTATCAGCATCATTACTCAGTATCATTGATGCTGCCTCCACTGTAGCAACATCTGTTAGCACAACCTCCTCCTGCCCATCACAACACAAATAAATATCTATCAACACAACTGTCCAAAACTTTGGAGATCACTTTTTGTTTTTCCGTTTTTTTTTGTTTTATTGTTTTTAATTTTTATTATTTATTTATTTTTCCGATTAATAGTACAACTGCCTACTGGAAAAATCACAGCCTGACCCACTTCACATGATCTGACCAAATGTTCAAATATTAGATAGTTTCATATCTTTGATGGGGTGGGGTGAAGTTTTCTTGGTTGGACTGAGAACTTTTTAGTACCAAAATCAGTACCTTGTACATTAATCATTCCACCATAATTTTCCTTTTATTTGTCTATCATCACTAGATTGACATTGAAATAATTTCACTCATCATCATCATCATCATCATCATTATTATTATTGCTGTTATTATCATTATTAATAATAATAACAACAACAAACATTACTACTTTTGGGGGGGATATTTAGTTATTGCAATAATATTATTTTTCCCAGTATTATCTTTTATCAAAATATTTATTTTTGTCCATTTCTTTCAATAGATTATTATTATTATTATTATTATTAGTTTCACTGTTATTTACTAATAACTAATTAATGTTATTAGTCATATTTTTGTTATTACAATGTTATTAATACTAGATGTCTTTAAGTTAAAACTACCATAATTATTACTTTGTTCTATTATTATATTGCTACCATGTTTTATACTAACAATATTATCATTACTGTTGCTGATATCCTCATTACTATGTTTTATTTCATCAGTAATCATTACTATAACTAATAGTCTTATCTTACCATTAGTATCATTATTACTACTAACATGACATCTGAATAATTCTCTTTATTTTTGCCAGTTATTAACAGTTTCATTACATATGACACCTTGCTTTGTTGTTATTTCTATTTGTTTTACAAGAAAGAAAGAAACAAAACAAAAGTAAATGTTGTTATTTGGTCCATACAGCAGAACAAAATAAAAATTTAAATTTGATTCAGCCAACATGCAAGACATTTGATCATTCTGTGGGTGTTTCGGCAGCCATATTGAAAATTTAAAATTTTAATTTATTTAAAAAAAAATTAAAATACTGAAAACAAAAAAGTTTAAAAGAAAGGAACCAAAAAAAAGAGGAAGGGAGAGTTTAAGAAGAAGGAAGCAGTAGGAATATTTCAGACTAGTTTGAGTAGCAGTTGGATAGAGGATGGGGGAGGATGATGTAATGGTGTGGTGTAAAGTCCAAGTATTCCAAAAAAGACTCTCTCTCCCTTTTTTTCTTCTCTCTTTTTCTTTGAGGGTGGAATGAATTTAAATTTTAAATTTTAAAAATTTTCACAAATCAGGTTATACTTTCTTGTTTTTACTTTTTACCTTTTTAATTTTAAAGAAGCCTATATATCAAAACAAAAATTAAATTTATAGGCTTGAAGAAATTGAAAGAAAGAACAGGGGACAAATAATAAAAAAAAAAGAAAGGAATGACTAATTTTTTTCTCAAGTGCTAAAATACTAAAACACAGTAAAATCAATACTTCACTAAATTTGATAGCATTTCGCTCTGGTCTGCCCAGCTCGGCATGCAGTCACAATGGTATGGCCTGTACTACCTTCAGCTTTTTTTTTTTAAACGTCTTGCTGAATTCAGTACCAAGAAATACAAATGAGAAACAGTCTTATTTGAGCAAAAATTACAAAACATCTAATTTAACTTACTACAATTCTTATTAGGTAATATTGTGATATACTGTACAATATTGCCTAATTAACTTAGATTAGCATTTAAAAACTTTTTATTTTCTTACATTATCAGTACACCAATTTTTACTGTCCTGGACAAAAGCAAGTTTGAACATTTTTCCTTAAGAGTATTTGCTTGTATTAGTTTGCTATTTAGAACCAAAATCAATGTGTTTAGTGCTTGTATTTTGTTTCATGTGCAGATTGGTAACTGCTTTTTTTGTATTGTTGTGTGCCTATTTGTATGTATATATTGTTGCTAGAAAAGGTATCTATGTGGCCAATTAACCTTTATGCTTTATGTTCCCTGTGTTTCAATTGACAATTCTCTGGCAATTTGATGAAGCAATAATGAGGTAAAATATTGCACATCTAAATCATTGACAGTTTGAAATGCAAAACATCTGTTTATAATCCACATTAACAAACTTTGAGAGGGAGGAATATTTCAGAATTTCTTATCTCATTAAATGATATAAATCATATTTAAAAGATTTCATATACAATGACCAATTTTATATGAAGAAAAAATAAGAACACAATTACATAGTTTTTTTAAACACACAAATTAACCTTATTATTGAGCAAATATGTACTATATATATATATATATATATATAAAACATTATTTATCAGCATGTATTTTCAATATTTAGTATCAAGAGAGTAACATATAAAAATTGTGTGTGTGTGTGTGTGTGTGTATGTATGTATATGCAATTAGAAAAGTTTAAATATAAATATGAACATGTACATATATCAAATTGTATATAAGGAAAAAAGGGAACAAAATTACATAGCTTTTTAAGCACGCCTACACAAATGAAGCTTATTATCTAGTAGATGAATAATATCTCATATATACATTCATTATTTACCAGTATGTTTTCCAACATTCAACATATCAAAATATATATATATATATATATATATATATATGCACACTATGACAATATATATATATATATATACACACACACACACAATCACAAATATATATATATATATATATATATATACACACACTATCACAAATATATATTTGGTTATTTCAGGTTGAAATTTTAAAACGTATTAAAATTTCAACCTGAAATAACCAAATATATTACATACATGTGTATGTATATATATATATATATATATATATATATATATATATAAATATACCAAATTTAATAAAGTTACATACATGCACACATTATATATATATATATATATATATATATATATATATACGCTCAAACATTAGCAAAGTATATATTTAAATGGTTTTAAAAACTCCTTAAAACTTTCTTGGATGTAATTTATATTTCATTTCTAAACCAAAAACATGATAGATTTTGTTAATATTTAAATGTTTATTGCCATCCTCAGAATATTATGAATAAATATCAAAAAGATGAACATAATTTTTTTCAGAATTACTTTCTTTGTTTATGTTTTAAAATCCATGTCTGTATATGTGATAAGTTTTGTCAAGTTATATGTGTCTTCATTGTTTGTGCAAAACTTTGTTTTGTTTGTGTAATACTAAAAAGTAATATAATAAACATAGAAATAACATTATGACCAATACTAACAAAATTACATTACTAAATACAACTGTAAAATATATTATCCAGAAAGAAATCCATCTCATGATAATCTCTTTTTTGAAAGGAATATTCAGACTTGTGAGAAATATTTTCTTTCTTACAATAGTTCCTTTAGCTATTTCATTTTGAGAATAGCTAGAATACAATTTGTGTTATCACACATAGACTTTTAAAGAACTGACAAATTTGTTTCTATTTTCATAGAGTTTTATTAATGTATGGGAACTACAACTGGTTACTTTCAAAATTGTACAATCATTTTTTTAAATTTGAATTAATAAGTATTTTTTTCAATCACTGTCTTACCCTTATACCAATTTAGTGATATTTTATAATAAAATAATAGAATTAACTATTTTATTTGGTTATTTCAGGTTGAAATTTTAAAACGTATTAAAATGTTTTAAAATTTCAACCTGAAATAAATAAATAAAATAGTTAAGCTTTTCATTGAATTTATTTTAATTATTTTGCATTAAATAATTTGTCTTACTATCTTGCTACTTTATTATATATATATATATATATATATATATATATATATATATGTATGTATATGTATATATATATATATATATATGTATAGAGGGAGAGAGAGGTGGGAACTCTTACTGTGTTATAAATACTGAATTTAATCATAAATTTATCATTCATATCTATGTATAGACTCTTACTCGTTTATAAATTTAAAGAGTGATTTTAAATATATACACATTTTGAAAAAGCAGAAAAATTACATGAAATAATATTGGTGATAACATTATTTTAAAGTACTATATACATATTAAAAATATGTAAGTTCATTATATATTCACAGATATTCTGGCAAAAATTATTAAACTTAGAAATCATTCACTTTTATTTGTTATATGAATTAAAAAGTGGGAATATAGATATATTTTTGGAGAATATGATGCTATATCAATTATATATATTATGTCATTCTAGAGAAGATATGCATGTATAAAGAAGTACTCTTATATATTAGTAAGCACTCGTGAAAAAAATAACTGAAAGGCTGTTTGGTTATGTAGAAAAAAGAAATTCACACTTGTTAAGTTCTGTGTTGAATTTTATCAGGTATACACAATTTTTACAAAAAGGCAATTTAAGAGGAAATTGATTTCTCTATTAAATTGGATATATATAAGGTTATAAATAAAATTTAGTGACACAATATATTTGAATCATCAATAATGATGTACATATAATATAAAACTTTACATGTGTTACCATTGTAGATGTAAAAATTTATATACCCAACAGGTAAAAACCTACAGTTTTCAAACAGTTTTGTCTTAGTATGTTTACATGCATGCATGTTAGAGTACTTATATACCTACTATACATACACTGATGCTTTGTAAAATGTATTTAAATAAACGGAGGTTTCAACATAAGAACAAAAAACAGATTTTAATGCATAGATTTAAATACACATACATATTATATAAAGGGAGAATACACAAAACCAAGTTCAAAGTTTAAAATTTAATTTTCTCTAATATTAAACATCCAACTGATTTTCATGTACTTATTCTAACATACTTTGTTTGGATATTTCATATCAATCATTTATTGTGTGTGTGTATATATATATATATCTGTGTGTACAAAGAAAAAAAAGACAACAGATTGAAAATTAGTCTATTACATAGATTTTTTAAACTATAATAATATAATATTCTACAAATTCCATTAAAAATATTACTTTATAATTATATATAGTTACTATGTAATAATGTATTTAACAATGACCATATGAATTAACATAAAAAGTACAGAACCATATGGGCTCTGTGTATGCAAGCTTTGCAACAAGTATATACTTATGTACACACACACACACACACACACACACACACACAATAAAAAAATGAACTTAGATTTTAAACTCAAATATTAGTGACTGCAGTATTTATATTTAATATTTGAAGATTTATAACTTCAATAATTATATCTATAACAATCTCTCTCTCACACACACAAGCATTATTATATATATATATATATATATATATATATATAAAGAGAGAGGGGGAGGGAGATATTAATAAAAAGGTGTATAAGTCAAATATATGCAAATAACATTTGCCTTCATTTGGCCTGTAGAGAAGATTTAAAATTATTAAATATTTCTATCACTATAGAGTTGTATGTATGTATGTATGTGCATGTTATATTATTTTAATAACTGACCATACTATAGAAGAATATCAAAAAAGATGATTGGACAAAACGTTAACCAAACAATGATAAGGAAGCATCTCCTAGCTGATTCGATGTGTGTGCAGGCATTTCTGAAAGCTGATTGGTCAGGTAATGATGATGCAGCTAGTTGTCCAGAACAACTCTAATTTCTCAACATCTTCTCTATATTTTTCTTTTTTTTGCCTTTCCTTTTTCCTTTTCATACCTCCATTCACTTCATCCAAATATGGTGTTGACCATAGCCGTGTGCATCTTTTTAAATTCAGCAAATGCACAAATTGAATTATTTCAACCTCTTTTCTAATTAACATTAGTCAGAACACCTTGAAAGAAATTAAAATTAAAAGGTAGCATTACAAGGTGAAATTCTAAAATGATGCTTTTATTTTTACATAATATTTTGTGTGTTTAAATTTACATAATATTGACAAATCTAAGTTACTGATGATAATATATATATGTATATATATATATATATATAATTATATATATATGTTGGAATAAGACAGCCTTATAAATTATGAGGTTGGGTACTAAAAAGTTCTCAATTAGACCTATTTTCCAAAATCTGAGCAAATATAAATTATTTTATAATCCCTTCTTGGTTGTGGTGAGAACTTTTCAGTAATCCCTATATATATATATATATATATATATATATATATATATATATATATATTAAATGTAATGAAATGGTTTCTATTTCTCATTTATATTTTCATGTACATTCATACAAAAATACAGCTATTTAACAATAAAAACTGACCAATTACACATATATTACATTATATAGTTTATCATATACAGAATCATTAAAGTACACTTATTTATATGCATATATTGAATATGAACAAATGCACACTTTTTATATATATATATATATATATATATATGTGTGTGTGTATGTATGTATGTGTATATATATATGTATGTATGTGTGTATATATATATATATATATATATATATATATATAGATAGATAGATAAAAGTTTGTTTAGCTATCAAAATGTATATTTCCCTTAAATTTTATTAATAAATCTTGTGTAATCAAGATGATTATTTCATATTACTGCTGCAAAATTGATTTATTTCAATCTTATCTACAGTTAGAGATTAACAGTATTAATCCTTATGCTATATATCAAATTAAAATGCATTTGATTCTATCATCCTAAGTTATAATTCAAAATTATAAATATTTTTGTTTTATGTAGACACAGATCAACATGCATTTTTCTTGGTAAATAACTTGTTTGCCAAGAAATTATATTTAATATCTTATTATTATGATAAAATTTATCATAATGCTTTTAAGTAAGTTTTGATGCGAATAAGTAGAAATGGATTGATTTTAAATTTTAAATTTGTTTCAGCTTTAGATTCAAACCTGATCATATAACATTAGTATATATATATATATATATATATATATATATATATATATATATGACGCTATCAAATCTATATTGAAACCTACATGTTTGATTCAATGCTGGTTTATATTAGACTCATAACACCAAGTAAAATTACCATTTCTTTTATATAAAACTTAGAAATATTAATCTTTAAAAGATTGTTACATTTGTTTATAAAGTACAGAACTAAAAAAAAATCATTTATTTCTATTAGAAAATTCTTCATTAGTATTAAAATGTTTTAAGCTTTTTTACTTAAAGTACAATATACAAAATATGCCTGTGTGTGTGTGTGTGTGTATATATATATATATATATATATATATATATATATATATATATATATATATATATGTGTATGTATATATGTATGTATGTTCTTGAAAAACAATAATATTAGAAGCTTATAGAAAAAGATTGTTGCTCAGAATATTAGAAAATAAATACATTCTAACTACACAACAAACTCCAAACTTTAATTAATCAAAATTATTCAGTGTTTCAGTTTATCTTAGGAAGTTGACAGAGAAGTAATTGTTAGTTTGTTAAATAAAAAGCATAATATGAAATCTCTAAGAAAATGAATAAAGAAAATAATATACACTAAATAACAAGTTTAAATCTCATGAACTTTTTACATTTATAAATTAATCATTTCTTGGTCCTATTGCTTTTTTGTTTTGTTTTTAAATATTGCTTTTATATGGATCAAACTTTGAAATTACACATTCTATAAAAATAATAAGAAACACTGAATTTTTACATTGTTAGAATAAAAACAAATATTATTTGAAGCATTGAACTAATATTTTATGTGTTTTATTGCTTTATGTTCAAATATTAAAAATGAAAATGTTGTTATATTTTTTGTTGAATTGTCTATATTTTTCAAGCTAAATTAAATTCATTTCTTTGCATTAATATTTTTCAATTTGAAAAGCAAACTAACAACATTTGATTTTTACCCTCGGGAGCACACTGCTGGCAGAATTAAAGCCATGTATTTTAATCATTTAACATTTTCAACAAGGAAATAAACAAATTTTTAAGTACAATTATTTTATAGCCATTATTTTTCTTTTGCCTTCAATGTAAAGGTATGCATCAAATTTATGATATAATCAAGTACCTAATAAATTAGACCATAGAAGGATTGAAACCTTGAACCTAATCTTCATATGCATTCTATGATAATAATGTTTTATATAAATCTTTTAATCTTACCAGTGACAAATTTATTTGTCATTTATTTATAAAACTAATTTATGTTCATTTAGTCACTCATACATACAAGTGCACAAATCAATCATAGTTATAGAACACCAATAAAGTTAATCCTCCAAGATAACATTTCTTGATAATTTCTTCTCTATCATTCAAAAGTAACAATAAAACTCTTATTTATTTTTCATTATCACACATATAATCAGTTTGGCCATTTATTCATACAAAGATAAATATTCCAGCTCAAAATTTGGGCAATGGTTCAGATCCCAGCCATTTATCTGATATTTGTTAAGAAAGAAAAGGAAGTTGATGTAATGAAAATACTTTCATAAAAATAATTAGTCATCTTATTTTTGTTAATTTTATTTTTTAAATATTTACAAAATCTTAAACTCTTTAGAATATGAGGTTTAATTATATAATTATAAAGACAGAAATACAAGCTTTAATTTGTTTAACAGATTCATTTAAAATTCTGAAAAGATGATCTTTGCTTTGCAAAAAACAATTTGGTTTTAAGTAATTATTATTTATGAAAAAAAGTTTCTTTATATTATAAATAGTAAATATGACTCTGGAATATTTTAATAGATATTATAGATTCAATGGGAAAATCTCAGATTTTACTTATGTTAGAGTTTAAGTTCTTTTTATGAAGAATGAAATAAATAATGTTAGTGTTCAAGATCCTAAAATAAAACATTTCCTACCTTAATCCTACCTAAATAGTTATTATTAAATAACACTAATTAAAAAGTTGTCATGAATTCACAATTTGCAATTTTGTATTGTTTGAAAGCAACCGTCATATTTAATCATATGCTATCATATCTTGCATATGATAATAATGATAGATCAAGAGTGTTGCAAACTAAGATAAAGTCAATGGTTCAAAAATCCTACTCTGAGAAAAAATTGATAAATGTTAACTTTTTTATTAAAATTATTTTGTTCTAATGAAATTGCAATCAAAGTTAGAAAAAATTTGAACCTAATGAACATAACAGAAGACTTATTCCAACTTTTTAAATTCTACATCACTAAAAATAACGTCAAACAATTATTTGACTTTCAATATATTTTTTATAAAAAAAACTAAAAAAAAGCAAACTTTCATAAGACTCTAAACAGGAAATGTGTTTTTTGCAAGTACATTTGAAACATTTGCAACCAAAAGACAATGCAGGTTCTATTTGCAAATGAGGAAAGAGACTTTTTTTTTTTAAACACTTAGTTAATTTTTTAATTTTTTTTTTATTATTCAGAAAATCCTTTTATACCATCTACATTGTTTTGTGGATCTTCCAAAACTCAATAGAATGAAACAATTTTCTAAGTATTCAAATTTCCAGATACCTCAAGAAATTTGATCAAAGAGAAAAATGATGATAACTCATTACGTTTCACACAAAGCACAGGAAGGTGTTAGAGGAATCCATGAGCCTACTTCAAATATTGGCAGCTGCATTGTTTGAAAACTATTCACATCTTTCCCTTGAAAAACTTGAATTTAAAAAAAAAAAAATAAAAGAATGAGAAAATAAAAAATAAATTTTGATTTTTAGAATTTAATTAATATATTCATTATTTTTCATTTTAATTTTCTTTTTTTTATTTTCAAATTAAAAATAATAATTAGTTGAAATATGAGTTCAAAATAATTTCTCCTGATTGAAATAGATAGTGTGAAAGCTGAACAGGATAGCCTGAAAAATTATCATTTTCAATATCGAATTTCAGTCATTTGCTTCAACCAATTTAAATAGCATTCTCATTGATCCTTATTTACAATGACTGGGAAAATGAAAACTTGAAATTTTTAGATCAGCTTTCTTTGGTTAATAAAATGTATTATCAGTCAAAATAGTCTTAATCTTCCAGCCAAAAGGAAGATGAGTTATCGCATTGAATTCAGAAACACTTCATAGCTATTATTAATTAAGTGTATTTTTACAAAGTTCATTAAGGCATTCAACATTATATACACTAAACTTGATAAAACAAGCTCTTCTTTATATTTATTAAAAAACAACTCTAGGTTGAAAATTTCATGAAAGGCCACAATAAGAACTGGTAAGAATTAATAAAAACAAATTATTTTATAAACAATCTTTTACACTTATTGAAAATTATCTTAATTCCTAGTTATTATATATTACTAAATACGTAACACACACACACATATATATATATAATTTTGTGATAGATTATTCCTCATTATTATGAACTATATGAAGATATTGTCAAAAGATGAATTTTAATCTTTACAAAAATCAAGAGGTATTAGAAATGAAGGAAATTCATAAAAATAAAACTAAGATCTTTTTTGTAAAAATTGAGCAGCCATCAACATAGGTTGTCACCAAAATTTCAAATAAAACACCTATTTCAAAATTCACTTCTGAAATGATTTAAATATGTAAATACGTTTTAATTTGAAGATTACTTTATTTTTTATCAAAGTTTTGTCATTTTGTTCTACTCTTTCCCAATGGCCCAAAAAGAATTCTTGCAATTGGCATAGTCCTCAATCTGAGATAAAAAAAATTACATTTAAGTTTTTAAATTATAACATAATTATTATTATTATTATTATTATTATTAACCCAATGGCATCTATTTAAATATCTCAGTATAGATAAGTACATAGATAGAAGTTATTAATATACAATTAACAGAAATTGCAGTGAATAAGCTTAAATTGTACTGTATTTTATTGATTCAACTACACATTGTGTTCTATATGCAAAGAAAAAAACAGACTAATTAAATTTCTTTTTTTATATTTAGTTAAAATATTTTCCAACAAAAGCAATGTTTGCATTCAGTGCTGAGGGTAAAAAAAAACCTGCTGCAACTGAAAGTTGTATCTTTAACCAGGTGTGACAACACTGTTGATAATGAAGAAATTGATGATGATGATAATGAGGAGGCGGAGGAGGAGGAGGAAGATGGTGACAATGATGATTATGATGATGATATTTCAAGGGGGTTAAGGGTGGTGTCAGTGGGTAGCAGTGGTTGATTTATGTGTTTGCGGATTATTTCCAAGTTGATTGTCAGGATAAAGCCTACCTTAATCAATTCTACTAGTAGCTCAATACATGCCTCTAAAAAAGAAGAAAAAAGAGAGTGAGAGAGAGAAAGAATAGATTTTTTTTTTTTATAAACCAAGCATTAAGATTTTAATTGCAATATTTTAAATCTAGAAGTTTCCCTGCATAAACAAAACGGCATGAATTATCTCTTTTCCTTAGAGTAAAGAGGTTTTCTTTTTCTTTTTTTCACCCAAACCACCATTTTGTTGTTTTATTTCTTATTTTGTTTACACCCACTCCATTGCCCACCACTATTTGTTGTATGTATGAGTGTGTGTGTGTGTTAAGAAAACTCATACATCTTCTGGACATATGCAATAATGCCAAGTAATTTCTTCAAACAACTCATAGGAGCATTTCAGTAGATTAGAATAAGAATGAAATATCAAAAGAATTTTCTTATGAACCACTTTATACTTTTCTTCCAACAAAAAAGTTTGAGTCTGACCAAGCTGAATATTAAAAATCATAATTTTATTTGAAACTCAGATTAATAAATGAAGCCTATGGCACTGTTATTCATCTCTCACTAAATAGGGATATTTTTTCGAAACTATATAGAAATGTTTCTTGAGAAAAAAGAAAAAATTGAAGTGCCTGAAACTAGGCAAAATGAAGTGAGGAAAAGGAGGTTAATTCGTTTTTAGATTGTGTTTAATTGTCATCACAATATATTAAAATTGTTAAATGGAACATGAAAATTTAAAGAAACAAATTAAAAGTCACATATTTTAAGAAGGTGCTTGCTAATATTTATACATGATAAAATTCAGAAATAACTATCCTTCATGCAACATGTAAAAAAATTGTAATTAAAACAAGATACAAACTGTGCAGGTGGGTGCATAAAGGGTATTACTTTTAATAAAATTCAGGCACCTAGCATATGTACTAAGTACATTATTCATCCACATACTTAAATAAATATATGTAGATATATATATATATATATATATATATATATAAAATCATTAAATAAGGATAGCTTATTAATTTAAATTACATAGCAATGTTTTTCAGAAAATTAAAACTGCAATTTTTGGTGGCTTTATGAAACCCATAATAATTTCACTAAGTTTCTAATCATAGTGGAAATGAGATCAAATTAGTATGCATTTGTATTTGCAGGAAAGATTATCAGTTACTTTATATATATATATATATATATATATATATATATATATATATATATATATAGAGAGAGAGAGAGAGAGTGAGTGATAAGTATATATACATAAAGAAACTATATATATATATGTGTGTATGTATATATATATATATAAAATTGAAAAACATATTTTACATATATAAAGAAATAAACTATATATATATATATGAGATTGAGATAAGGAAAAAGATATATATATATATATATATATATAAGTATATACACACATATGTAGTAACTTTTGCAAAGATAAAGAAAGAAAGCTTGATATGTTGATAGATAATGTGTGAAAACTCTTATATCATAGATATATCATTAAGTCTGCAACTTAATGATGAAGAAAACATTTATTTTACACAAATATTTCATTTTCAACTCACCCACCTTCTTTGACAATGAACTTAATTCATTAATAATATTAATCATATATATATATATATATATATATGTCATTCACAGACAGTACTATATATATATCTCAAACATTACACAGAGGAAACTTCAACCAAAATCTGGCCACTAACTTATATATACATCTGCACTATTTTTTCCCTATAGAGTCATACACAAAACATTATATTCCAATTTACAGTGTTTTCTTCTATTTTATAAATACTTATTTTGATTTGTACTTCATAGAATAGAGACTTAGTTATTTAATTTTAATATATTCAAGAGTAACAATTACAGAATACAAACACATAAGCCACAAACAGAGGGAAATGTTTTAAAAGAACTTTTTAAAATATATTTTCATACTAGAAGTACTAAAGTGAATTTAACAATATCTATCATACAAGCACACACACACACTGAGATAAAAAAAATTATATTTAAATTTTTAAATTATAACATAAATATTATCTCTCCATGTTAAATTTTTATTTTTTTCATACATGTATTCAGCCCTTTTTGATACTACTGTTTCCTGGTCTAATTCAACTCTGACCATTAACTTTTGTTCTTATATATATATATATATATATATATATATATATATGTATGTTTGTGTATGCACACAGTTTCCGATTAGAAGTGGATTCATTTTAGTCTCATGTTAATCTGACTGAAAGGCAAAGCTACTCTTTTTTTATAACCTCCCACCCAATACAAGTGTTGGCTGTCAGCTAGTCAGTCAATATGGTGACCATAGGATAGTAGTAGGAATGTCTTGTAGTGTTTCACTAAATGCAATGTGCATGCCTCAAATGCAAATGCATGACTTTCTCTTCTTCCAATTCCTCATTCTTTATTTCTTCTTCCCAACCCCCTTTTTTACTGAGAAACTCACAGTTAAATTTTTAAGGTTCCAAGCATCCCTACAAGTACAAACAGAAACATAATATTTTAATGCTTGTATATATATATATATATATATATATATATATATATATTGCATATTTATTCTATTTGCCTTCATTTTCACTTATTAGTTCATTTATAATGTGAAACAATTTATATATATATATATATATATATAATCAAGGTCATCCTAAGCGAGGCGTTAAAGGGCTTACTGGGTGTGGAAGAAACAGAAACATTACTAAGGAGAAGAACAGTAGAAGAGTAATCAGGAGGACAGTAGATAGCAATTGAAATTCCATTGAAATCTTTGGAGATTAAAATTGTCTGAAAAGTATGAAACCAGAAGAGAATTCCACAAGCGAGAAGTACAAGAAAAGAAACTAAGTTGCATTGATTAGATGTAACCATAAGTTCCATGCTAACAGTTTCTTTTCTTGTATTTCTTGGTTGTGGAATTCCATTCTGGTTCCATGCTTTCCAGCCAATTGTAATCTCCAAAAATTTCAATGCAATCTCAAGTTCTTAAGAAAAGTTAATTTGATGTCCTTTTAGGCTTCCTCCATGTGAATAGGAGTTCATTTTTTATATAATAAGAATTATATGTCATGGGCATGGGAAGAGCATCAGGAGTTTAGAGATGCTTAGGTGGGCATGGTCAAAAAAGGGTTGGGAACCACTTTATATATATATATATATATATATATATATATATATATATATATATATATATCCTGTAAAACCATTTTCCAAAATTACACAGGAAATAAATATTTTCTGATTTACATATAGTCCCATAAACATTGTAATATTTCAAAAAAGAAAATAACAGGATCTAAGCAAATACATTGATTTATAAATATAAAATTCCCAGTAAGAATAGATGTTTCATGTGGGAATATTTTAATCCCAATTACTAAATCTATTGTTTGAATTTACAAATGTGCATATATATATATATATATGTATGTATATATATTTACACCTATTTTATAACTGTTACCTTAAATATATCTTATTTTCAATATTTTTAAATTGTTTGAACCATTTTAATATATTATCATTTAATTCAGTAAGCATTATTTTAGAAAAATATTTTTCAACCTTCTTACAAAAATTGATATAAATGTATTTTTGGTGATGATAATATTTTATAAACATATAGGTCAACTGATTTCCTAGGTTTTAAATAACTCATTCATATTTGTGTTCTGAAAATTTCAGAAAATAAAATTATTTTTAAAACAATTTATTTATTCAAGTCATAATTTATCCCTTTTTTTCAGTACAAAAATTTTGAGAAAGTAACCTATAATAATTTAATACAAATTAATAATTTGTTAGTCAATTCAGTTCCTTAATCTATCAAATAATATCAAGATGTTGATTTATTTGTTCGATAAAACCCTGTCCTGTATTCCTTAATTTTATGATTTATCAATATATTCTGAATATCTATAGGATTCTTTTCTCCAAGCATGATGACTGGATTCTAAGATTCAGTCCCCACTACAAATCATACTTAATTAGTATTACTTTTATAATAATTAAATGAAATAACTTAGGGAACTCCATAAATTGAACTTCAAAATATATCTCCAGCCAAAAACATAGGTAATAAGAAAGCCTAATATACGAAAACAAAACTGTTAATGATATATTCCTAATATGTGCTTATACACCAAAGAATGAAATCAAAATGTAGAAAAATAAGAGGATGCTATTATTTTCAAATTTTTTCACTAATCCAACTTATTAAAACTTCACACAATTATATATCATTGCTATAATTGTAACAAACAAAAGCATTCCATAATCCTTTGGATCTCTTCCAAAACAGTCATCAAATCCCATTTGTAGCTAATTTATTTGGTATTCACTTGTGGATTTTGGTATATCAAACTACATTAAATGAAAATTAAATTATCTTCACTTATTCACATTTATTAATGTTGCTTTGTCAAAAAAAACAAAATGTAATTATCTGAAATAAGAATAGAATTATTTTAGTAATTAGGAGGATGATAAAGTGATAGTATATTGAATTATGAGTAATTTTATAATGTCATAAAATTTATTGTCTCTCTCTGATGCTAAAATATTTATATATAACAACTGCAAAAAAAACTATATTTTTGACATCACTTATTTAAATTGAAATGTTATGAAAGATTTGTCTATGATGAACTTTGGTAAATGAAATGTGGTTGTGGGTTCAGATCTTTATGAGGCTGGTTTCTTTACAAGTTCTTTATATATTTGAGTTATTGAAGCAAGGAAAATAAATAAAATTAACTATTTCTTAAGATTATAATTTGAGATGGGTATTATTTGATAGAGGTACAGAAATTTACATTTCTGAAATATTTGATTATACAGTTAAATATTTGTACATTAATTCATTTTTGTTTCATATTAAAACAGAAGTAAACAAATGTAATAATTTTATGATGGTAAGCACCAAAATCTATTAAGAGGTGCAAAGGAAAGGAAGCTGTGAAGAGCCATGATCGTCCACGTCCAGAAAGGACACGGCACGTAAAAGAAGAAAACCCACCAAAATTTGACAAATTTTATTTTACAAATTTCAGTTACAAGCTTAAACCTTTTGAATTAATATTATTTAATATATGTTCAAAAGAAATGTTTCAAAATTAAAATAAAAATAAATAATAACTTATTTAGAAATAAAAATAAGATAATGGATAAGTACAAAGTATATATTATGTTATATTTTGATGATTTTTATTAAAGTTAAACTAGTTTATCCAATTTTTTTTTTTTTTTACCTAGGTAGACATATAAATATATATTTTAAAATAATTAATCTCAAGTTTTCTTTGATGGTTTAATCAATTCTATATTTTCATGAAATTTAGGTATCATAGCCAGTGCATAGAAAATAATTAAAATCAACCACTTGTTAAATGTATTTTCCTCCTTTCTTTTTTTGAATATCATTCTATTTGATTGTAGGCCGCAAGGATCAGCCTGAAGTCTTTCATAATCATTGATATCATCATTACCATCACTAATATGTTACTTTTATTATTATTATTATTTTTAGAATTATTCTAACCTTTACTATAGAATTAACAATCAACTTTACTAGGTGTTTTACTGAATAAAATTGCTGCAAGAACCATCTGTAACTTAATTTCACTTTCTTTCATCCACATTTAACAAAGCAAAAATAAAATACAACATACATACATAAGATAACTTTAAAAGCATTCAAAATCTATGGAAATCTACAGGTAGACCAATATTGAGAGCATAAAATTTCTGGCAGATGTGAAAATAAACCTGTGGCATATATTGAAGGTGGGAAGTGACACTTTTACAAAAAGTTAGTCAGTTCCAAGTTTTATCTGTAAATAATTTTTTTCCTTTTTTTTCTTTTCATCCAGATACATTTTAATGATAAAATTATGGTGAATTATGAATCATATCTAAAATGAAATGATATACCTGCAATGTACATTCATCTCAGCTTCCTCAGGTAGACAAGTTATCTAGTCTCATGAAGTTATCTTCTAACATTATGTAAAAATTCTGACTCAATAATTGAAAAATATATATTTACCTTATTATAGAAGAGACTCGGTATTTTTAACTACTATATTAGTCAACTTACATCTGACAACTGATATTTCTTGTTCTTCATCAAACCAGTTGTTGTTAAATAAATGAAGTAGGTTTTTATATTTTAATGGTAGCATTGGAGTGGGAGAAAATCGACAAATAATTATGTTAGTCAATTTAGTACCCCTGAATGGACAGTCTGTGAGAAATGTTTCTTATTTTGGAGCTCATAATCTGGTGAATATAGGATTAAATTTAAATTGACGCTTGAAAATTTTTCAGGTCAGTTTATGCACAAGCATATTTGGTAAGTACCACTGATTTAATCCACGTATTACAAATTACATTGTTAAAATACTGAATCCTTTTATTTATCACTTCAACCAGAAAAGGATCTTAGTTTATATCATTCTTTTCTAACAGAGTAAAAGGCAGATAAAAGTTTTTAATCTGAACATACAGCCCTTTATATTTCATACTAAAGAAAGAAATTTTAGATAAAATGTCTCAATATAGATACATCTAATTGGTTGAAAACTATTGGATATTTTATACAGGAAAACAATACAAACAAGACTAAACTTGATATTTGAGTTCATATATATGTGTACATGTGTCTGTATACATACACACACACATATATACATATAATCAAACACACACACACACACACACATGATTATATATATATAAGGAAAAGCATAATTTTTTTTACCAATGCATTTTGTACCTTGAGGGTCTTTATCAAGATAAAGTCCCTCAAGGGACAAAATCTATTGGTAAAAAAGTTTTCCTTTTGTCTTTATTCATATTGTCTTTCTACATATATGTATATTTTATTTATATTTGAGCTTTTTACACACACACGCATACACACACACACATATATATATGGTCATCCACATACTGGCCTGTTTCGCTGTATCACAGCTCATTATACATATATACATACATACATACACACACACAAGGTGCTTTTGATCCAATTAAAAGCACTTTAGAAAAAAATGATGCATGATGATTGGCTTAGATTTTGGGAAATGGGTTGGGCCGAGAAATTTTCAGCGCCCACTCATACTTCATATATGTATGTAAAAGATATTTTATTTAAACATCCAAATATTTATATGCAATTGAAGATATCAGTAAATATTTGTAATAGCACAATTTCTTGCAAATATATACTCACTCTATATATATATATATATATATGGGGATAGGTAGCTTAAAGTCAGTTTTCTTAAGGTGGTTCTCTAGCCGTTTAATACATTTATCCACCGGTACATTGGTGATATATATAAAAATTTCCAAGAGGATAAAATCCAGGTAGAAATTATGAATTTGTAGGTCTGACGAATTGGATTGTGATTACAATTCCAATGTAATAAATTATAACCATGGAATACTAGTGTTTGAGCCTTATATATATATATATATATATACACACACACACACACACACACAGAGGGTGCGATGGATAAAAGGTCTAAATTATGCAAAAAATGAAAATAACACTGACATCACATTTTAACAGATATATTTACCAAAACTTTACAAAAGTATCTAAAGAGTCTAAGGCCCTTTTTTGAAGATGAATGGAGATATCATGTTGCTATCAGTAGTGATCACTCCAAACACCTTCACAATCACCATTAGACTCATCCAACTCTTTCCGAATCCTCTGCACTGCCCTCAGATTGACACCGAAGCATTCTGAAATGTTTGTAGTGAACCTTCCAGCACAAATGCCAAGCAGTACAGAATGCCATTTTCAAGTTTCTCGTGGAGTGAATTGTGTCATTGTGCTCTTTTTCTCATAGACAGTGCCCAACTGATCCTGCTATACTGTGAAGTCGACAAAATCAAAAACAAATAATGTATATGCACAAAATTAAAAATATAAAATGGCAACTATTTACCCATCACACATTTTGTATATACACAATATGTATGTGCTGTACATGTCTTTTGATACATGAAGGTTTAATATTTGATAAAAGATTAAACCATCATTGCACAAAATAAATCTCTTTGATAATGGCATATAAAAACTTTTATGTTGTCAGATATTGAGTAATTTATATTTAAATTTTAAGCAGATACCAGCAAAATAGTTCAATAATATAGAAAAAAAATCCTTAACAAATCCTTAACCAAACTTGTGTAAATGAAAAATTGCTATCAAATGCATCTAACACACACACACACACATATATATATTATGCACACAAATAAATACATTGACATATGCATACATATGTGTGCATGTATAGAAATGTACACATTCTTTCTTAACCTTTCAGCCCAAATAAAGCAATAAAGCCACTAGGACACAAGAAGTTTAGTGTTAGTGAATATGAGAAAAACCACTGTTAAGGAGAGAGGGCAATAAAAGAACAAGAATTAAGAAGACAGAAGATAACAATTGACATTGCATTTAAATTATTGAAGATCCCAGTTGACTGAGAAGATAGAAACTGGAAAAGAGTTTAACAAGTGAAAACTGCCATAGAAGAAACTGTTAGTATAGAACTGACGGTTATATCTAGCCATTTCAACTGTAAAATGGTGAGACCTTGCCACCAATCTAGTACTGCATTTGAATTCATAAAGTCTAGGTACTATAGCAGAAAGTTGACCAGAACAATTACCATGAAAGTATTTATAAAAAAAGGTACAGGGAAGTAACGTATCTAGATATTTACTATACAACACCACTCAGTATGCCTCTACCTTGAGTGGCTCTTGGGCCTTGCACTGGGTGGATATTAGTAGAAAAATTGTTTTATTTAGTCTGGCACAGTGCCTTATTTGGAATAAAAAAAACTATGTTATGCCAAGTGGAGAGAGTGTACCTGCATAGAAATCCTGGCTTCTAACTGGGTTTGGACACTGGCCACCAGCACTTTAAAACTGGTGTGTGTGTGATAATTTGAATTTATTTCCTTTTTATTAATTCAATGAAATGACAACTGAAGTAAAAAAAAATCTGCTATAAAGAGATAAGAAGTTCATGCCTTTTTAATATACTTCCTTGAGAGAAAAAAAGAAACTGATGAGGAAAAATGATTTTGTGCTACACCAATGATTCTCAGCCATTGTCCCATGGCACACTAGTGTGCCTCATGATTCCCTTAAGTGTGCCACAAAATATTGCCACCGCATACATATATATATGTTCGGAAGTAGTAACACCACGTACAGGTTTCACAATAAATAAGCTGTACAAATAGTTGAATAGAAACACTGAAATAAAGTAAGTTAATATTTGTGCATGTATTTTTATTTTTTAATCAATAGTTTTATTTCATGACATTTAAATGTATACATTTTAAAAAATTTGCTAAGTGTGCTGTGATATTTTCATTTGCTCTTAGGTGTGCCATTGCTTAAAAAGGTTGAGAAACTCTGTGCTACACTGTTCATGTCCACCAACATACCTAACATGGAGACCTATTTTTCACATAAAAAAATCCACAAATTTCTATATTTTCTATTTTAAATGTGAATTAGTCTGCAACTAAGTGCTGTGAAACATTGGTGGTAGTTATATAACTTTATACAACTTCAGTTCTCTTCACTTTCCATTTTTGGTCATTTCTAATTCATTTGACACAGAGAAATTAGTTGTCAACAGTGTAAAGATATCTTCTACAATAAGCTGTTTGTTTTCTTACGCTACTTATGTTACATGATAGACACCTCTTTAATGGCAAGGTTTTTTGTTTTTTATTACTACTACTACTACTACTACTACTATTTCTGTTTCTCCTACCACAATTATATTGTCTCCATATCAATGATGTCACAACTGCTCTAAACCGATTAGCATTACTCCTTTTGTATAATTTACCATTATTCATTTGATTGCTTGGAAATCAAAGAGCTTTCTCATCTTACATAATAAGTACTTCTCAGTGGGAATCCACTGTCTGTACACATTTTTATATATCATATATGTGGCTAGGAGACAGAGACACATATTTCTGTTTGTTAAACAGGCTTGTTCATCACAGTATAGAGATACAACATGCATATAATATCATATATCTATTTAAGCAAATAAATACATTTAGAGCAAAAGAAGACCAAATATCAAAGATTTTACTTTTTATGATCATATTAAATATACCATTAATATTCTGTGCTATAAAAAGCTTATTTTAATTATCCTTGCAATAATAAAGAGAGCATATTTTCTTAAGGCTTTGCTATTATTTTGAGTTTTGTAATATATTTTTTTACCAATTATTGCTCTTGTGTAAGTCTTTAAATATATCTTTTATTTATTATAATTATTGTACTCGGATCTTTCACCGAGTTGTTTTTTCTGCTTACCAGCTTCATAAACATAATGGTGTATTACTGTCATACCAAAGACACAGTCACCAAACATCACCAGTGCAAGGGAGATAACTATTAAATAAAAATAATAGACATTACAGACAAAAACACATGAATTATTATATGTTCGGATATATAATTGTACATAAACTCAAAAAATTCTGCATATATTTTTATAAAGTTATTTAAGTATATATATATATATATATATATATATATATATATATATATATGATAAGAATATAGCTTTGAGGTACACTATGGGTAAAAGTGCTTAATATCAGAGATAAAGCATATGTGAATATAAAAGTGGAGACTGAGGCCAACATCAAACAGCGATAGTATGTTGTATGCATGAAAACAATCTTCAGGCTATGTCTGGTGTGTTTTGGCTTGACTATATAAGCAGGTCAATAGTGTGTACTATATATGTGTGTGTGTGTGTGTATGTGTGTGTTTGTAGTACATTTTAGAAAGTGCACAATACATGTAGAGCAATATTTGTAAATAGTATCTTAAAAAGACACAAACAACCTTATCCAGCAACTCTGTTTTACCCCTCAAATTTTGTTAGTGTGATGAAATTATTATATATTAAAATAATATTTACATATATATCTATCCATATATACAGGGTTTTCCTCAAAAATGTACTCACTTTTTAACTTTTTAAATAATTTTTTCAGATCCATGCATTTTATTTCATTTAATATTTAATTTAAACCATTAATCTTCTTTGTAAGTCATTAAGGATTAATATTTCTTAATTTTAACTATTAATCTGTTTGCAAGCCAATAAAGACTGCATTTAAAGTGTGAGTACATTTTTGGGGGAAGACAACCCATATATATATATATATATATATATGTATGTATGTGTGTGTGTGTGTGTATATATATATATATATATATATATATATATATATATATATATATGTATGTGTGTGTGTGTGTATATATATATATATATATATATATATATATATATATACTATTTCCTGCATGTGCCAAATAAAGATGTATTTGTATGACTGTGCAAATAAGTATGTATATATTTTGATTTATGAAATTATGCTTATCTATATGAAAACACTAGGAAAAAGAAAGGTTAATTTCTGCTTGTATTGGAAAAAATAAAACAAGTGAATAATTATAATAAGCAATAACATTACCTTAAATATCATTCTAATGAATATTAAAATTATCATTCTTTTCTTCAATACTACTACTACTACTACTACTACAAACACCAATTATGTCATTTTCAAAAATATCAATATTTATATTATGTCGCTTATTAGTAGTTCTGTTCAGATCCTTTCTACTATTGCAAAAACACTATCATTTTTTACAATTACTACCACTACTATCACTACTGGTGTTGTCACTGCCACTGCCATTACTATTTCAATTGAATTAGAAAAATTTTAATGCAATGTTACCTGCCTTGTTATCTGCTTGTGGCAGAACAACAACATCACTGAAAGAATAATTATTTTTCACTAAGCCTAATGGCACTTGCACACTGGTAATACCATTTTGATTTTGACTTTTTTTCTAACGTTTAAACTGGTTGAGCAACATTGTGCTTGGTCAGTATTTGAACTAGGGACCATTTGCAAACTATACTTTTCGTATTTTTTTTTTTTTTTTTGATAAATGAGATTTTTTTGTCTTTTTAAAAAAGATAATCTGTTATCCCAACAGAAAGTTAATGAATGGGAGAGTGTAATGTACTTGATGCAAATTTAAGATTTATTTTCTCTCAACATTAGCAACACTTAAAAGTTATGGATTTTTATGCCTTTCACTTAAAGCATTGGAAACATCAAATCTTCAAACATCTCAAGTATTTGAGGTACAATTAAAGAACTGAATATTCTTGTGAGGCTTACATGATATTAATTATATCAAAATCTAGTTTCCTTTTTTGTCTCTCATTTCCTCAAATTTATTTTGTTGTTCTTGATTTCCCTTTTTATTTTGGATTTTTGACTCATTTACAATGAATTGCACTCACTCCAAATTTGCTCACAGGAAAAACTGACTCAACCAAATCTCTTCCTTCATTCAGTTTTTTGTGTGTGTGTGTGACAAACAACAATCTCCTTTATAGTGAACAATAGTTTTTCATGACATTTTTATTATACATCACACATTTTTATCCTTCAATAAACAATATCTTTGGAATGTGAAGCTTTACCTATTGCCATATAACCAAATTAATAATTATTTAAATACTGCTTATATTTTACTAACAATTTAAATATATATATATATATATATATATAAATATGAACTTTGACAAATTTACTGATAACAAAACAAATACTTTGGAAATTTCAAAAATGTAATAAAAGACTTGGCAGACAGAACTTGTAGATATTATTCAACCAAACACATTTAAAAAATATACATACATGTGTACAAACATCCACACACACACACACACATGTATGTATGTATGTATGTATATATATATATATATATATATAAGGATAAACAGGGTGGGATGGGTAAAATACCACAATTTTATATGTTTAATTTTGTGCATGTTCTTTCTTTTTTTTTTGATTTTCTCGTCTGCACAGTATAGTAGGGTCAGTTGGCCACCGTCTTTGAGAAAAAGAGCACCATGACACAATTAACTCCACCAAAAATTTGGAAACAGCATACTGTACTGCTTGAAAGTGCTGATATGAACATTTCAGAATGTTTGCATGTGAGTTTGTGGACTGTGCAGAGGATTTGGAAAGAATTGGATGAGTCTGATGGTGATTACAAAGGTGTTTGGAAGAATCACTAGTGATGACAATATTACACTGCCATTCATCATTCCACAGGGCTGCTGACTTAACACAGAGGCCTACATCAAGTACCTTGAAGTGATAGTACTGCACTTGCTGGAAGAAACTGTCTGTCAACAGGACTCTGCACCTTGCCACAAAAGCAGAAGTACCTAGTCATGGTTGTCAGACAATTTCTACAACCACATCACCCCTTACACCCCAGATTGCAACACCCTTACTTATTATGTGTGGCACACAGTTGATCAACTCCTTGTATCAACAAAAATGAACTGAAGGTAAAGATTATGGTAGCATTCATTAACATAAACAAGGGGCCCATCCGGAAGAGTTGCAGAAGATTCTGAAATTGTCTGGAGGCCGTGGTTGAAGACAATGGGGTTTATTGAATAAATTTACTCTTTAGTATTTCAAGATATTTTTGTGTTATTTTGGTAAATATATCTGTTAAAATGAGATGTCAGTGTTATTTTCATTTCTGCATAATTTAGACGACAATTTATCCATCGCACCCTGTGTTTGTGTGTGTGTGTGTGTATATATATATATATATATATATATATATATATATATATATGAAGAGAAAGAACATGAAGATTAAGAATCCAATATTCTTCGCATTTACTTTTTTAAAAAAGTGCTCGATACAATGTAGAGCAAAATATTATAATAATATATTTATTATAAAATATTTTACACTGCTACACGAAAATTTCTGTTCCAGAACTTGAATGTAAAATATTTATAATAAATATATTATTATAATTTATATATATATATACACACATACATACATAGGTATTGACATGGATAAATCAAATAACTAGATATTAGCAACCGTATATACATGCGTTAGCACACATACACAGGTAAGCGAATAAATATTTACTCAATTTAATTTAAGGTGTAAACAAAAGAGTGCTCAGTGTGGTGAAACAGAGCTAAGAAGTATATATTAATAAATATACATATACCTATTTTTGAATAGCAACTTAAGTTTCATTGCTCTGCCAACTCATCAGGCATGAATTATTAATTTTGTAATATTGATATTGCGCACTTTCCACTAAGTACAGCACATAAAATAATATATATATATATATATATATATATATATATATATATATATACACACACACACATCTGTATATATGTATAGATATACATATATCTATATAAATAGATCTTCATATTACTTTCAATTCAAGAGATTTGAACTATGACCAGAATAAATCTTGGAGACCATTGTTATTATTTGTATTACTTGTATTAATATACAGAATATCAGAAAGTTGTGCTTAGGTTTTTCTTTTGATATACAAGGTGAGGCAAATTTTATGCACCATAGGGGTTAATTAATTAATCATGTTTTAAATGTCTAATTTATTTTGATAGGCCCTGATGAGTGACCAGAGGCCATCAAACCTCATACCCTTGAATTTTTTTTCTGTGGGGACATTTCAAATCAGTTGTCTATCAGATGCAGCTAAGGAATATTTAGGAACTTAAGGAAAGAATTAAATATGAATGCAGTAAAATGACAGATGAAACTCTCCAACATATTAATGAATCAGGCAGGCAGAGAATGTGTTTTGAAAAACAAGGAGGACATTTTAAACAGCACATATAACAATTAAATAACTTGGAAATAAAATTTTCATGTGTAGTTATAATTTTAATATGTTATCACTATGGTGCATGATTTTTGCCTCACCCTGTATATCACTTATTCAATATGAATCTGGGGGGGGGGGGGGGGTTAATATTTAATTTTCTGGACATAAATATAAAATTTGGCCCATTAATTCAGCACAAAATCTCTTAATATATATTAATCTGGATATTAAGCAACAAAGTTAATACTGTTTTGATCATAGAGATCAAGACACAAGTGAATGGTATAATCAAATGTTTCAACTGATATGTATTTAGATGTTGTATACACTCACATGTATAAATATAAGCATCATATATATCAGAAGTGGCCAAATTGTAAAGCCACATACGATAAAGTTCAGGTGTTTGAGAGATGCAAGAGATGAACAAAATTTACATATACATTTTTCTTACATGCACATGTTAAATAATCTTTATATAAATATTAAGAAATGCATGTATGCAATAATATTTATTCATGTATGCAGTTTTTAAACTGTTAATTTGTATTGGTTTCAGTAATCACAAAGTACACACACATATATATATATATATATATATATATATATATATATATATATATATACACATACACACACACACCAAATGTTTTCATAATTTTAACTGATGATTGTTTTAACTATATTGAGCATATCTAATATGGTAATGAACTATGGGAACTTTTAAAAAATGTGTGAATTTGAATTTCAGTTACATAAAATTAGACTGCAAAAAATAACAGTAAAAAGGGAAAAAAATTACATTTTTAATGGTATTTATTTAACTTAGTAAATATCTGGTTATATATATATGTGTGTGTGTGTGTGTAAGCAAATATGTGGATATAGATCCGACAGTATGAGGAAAAATATGGAAAAACAAAAAATCCGAATATGCATATTTACTGTTTTTAATGTTGACATTGACGTCGACATTGAAAAACATTAAAAACAGTAAACTTGCATATTCGGATTTTTTGTTATTCTATATTTTTCCTCATATATATATATATATATATATATATATATATATATATATATATATATATATATATATATATATATATATAGAGAGAGAGAGAGAGAGAGAGAGATATCTTTTGCAGAGATAACACATTTTTATACTTAGTGATTTTACAAATAAATTTTTAAGGTTTATCAACACATTTTTTTTATTGTGTGCATAGAGTTCATATGAAAATACCTTTTAGTCAATGCCTGATTTTATGTAAGTATACCTGCATAAAAAATAATTATATATATTCAATAATCTTAAAGTTACCAAATCAATATATTCAATATGCTTAGATTGGGTGGGGAAGTAACATTTAACAAAAAAACTTCTGTTTCCTGAATACCTGATGATAGCCACTACCTTCAAACTCAGTGTAACCAACCCTTTAAAATAATTTTTTATGCAATAAACAAAAGCATGCATCCCTTGATAAAATGAGAAAATCAGCTTTTAGAGAGTAGGTTTACATTTTATTATCCTTTCTGCAGTCTAAAATCTAATAAATAATTATTTTTGCTTCACTCAGTAGTACTTTATATTATTAATGATGATGTCAACAAGACTGCTTATAATTCAAGAACTTTCCAGAGAATCCTCACAGAGTAAATAATGCAAATTCTCTGGAGGTTTGCAAGCTTCCAATTCTCCCTATGTACTTTTCATATTCCATAGGTTCTTCAGCTCCCTAACCAGATCCTGGTATTTTACTATCTTTTCAGTTTATTATTATTATTATTAATAATAATAGTAGTAGTAGTAGTATTTTAGAAATAATGGAAATTCTGCTCTTGAAACAAGGTGTCAACAAGGATCTTCACAGTTCACAGATTAAATGATGGCAGTTTTTTAATGTCTACAATCTTGGTCACAATTTCAATTCTCCCTTAACAATTTTTTCAGTTTTCTTGGTAGTGTTCCAAGTACATCCATTAATACAGCAATGAGTTCTACATTCATGTTTCATAGCTTCTTCAGCTCACTAGCCAGGTCTTTTTCTGTCTTTTCAGTTTCTTTGGAGTCCAGTCATGTATAGAACAGCAAAGTCAATAATCCTTATCTATAACAATACGAATGGATCTTCATTTATTATTAATATTATTATTATAAAATTTTGTAACTTTTAAGATATTTCTGCAACTAGTTATGTTGCAGAAATCAAAGTTGAATTTTATTTCTCAAGATGCAAGAACATACAAAAAATAAAGTTTACGGTTGCTTTGTATCCAGTTCACATTCCTCCCCCAGTCTTTTGAACAGGAGGAGAGGTTTATCCCTTGTTCTCTGATTAGGAGTGGGTTTCTGGTTTCTTCTAAAGTCTTTTCCTTCTCTTTCATTCCTGGTGGCCCCTTGCATCTTGTTGGCATTATCACCTTGCTTTGAAGTGGCATTTCTAACTCTGTAATCCTCTATCTCAAGTGGCCTTAAATGGAAATAAGGCCACATCATCACTATCACTATTTTTATCCTCATCACTACTTTCATTATCAATATAGTGGCATATTATAATTTTATTCTGTATAGGGCAAACATGAAGAATAGGTTTTGTTTTGCTTTTTATATGATGTTTTAAAACATGATCACTTATTGATGATAGGCTGAAAGAAAACTAAATTCAGAGTTCTTTTTTTAAAGAATCTCTGCTTCTTTCTCATTATTCCTGTATTTTGTACTTGTTGAGTTTTCACACAAATCATATATGGTAGCCATCATTTGAGATCAAATGACAGTAAGCCTCCCCAACCATCCAGCACTCTTCTCAATATTCCTGACAATCTTTTGGATACTTACACTACTTACATTATTTAGACTATTGTCCTCATCTTTATGATATTCACAGCATTTAGGCCGTTGTACAGTCCAGCCTTCTTCAGGTGATAGACATTGAAATTTTAAACCAAACCCTATATTTTGTTCACCTGGGTAGTTTCCATGTACCATGCCTTTTCTGGATATCTCAGTTTAAATTATTTCCCTTTAGTAACTCGGCTCTCCAAGTTTTGTTCACCTCTGCTGTGTCCAGGTATGGAAATTCCAACATATATCACCTGAAAAAGGCCAGAGTGTACAATGGTTGAAATGTGAATATGGCAATAAAGATAAGGACAATAGTCTAAACAATGTAAATAGTGTAAATAGTTACAATATCTCACATCAGAAATATACATAGACAGATATTTTTGACTACTGATGTATACTCAGATTCCTAATTTCTTTAATCTTTTTGCAGGATCCTTTGCAATTTTTCTAAGTATGTTGATAATAAAGGGGTACAACCATCATAGTGTACAAAATGTTCCCTTCTCTTTCATGGTCCAGGTATTATTTTTTCACTCTCAATTTCACTCTGTAATCATTGTCACAAATGATTTTGCTGCTAATATATTTTATTTTTTTTATCCTTGTTTCTTTCTATGATTATTCTATTGTATTCTTCACACCAGAAATTTCTTTATGCTCAATACTTGAGAATATATCTTTCCAAGTTTTCACCCCATGCCTCTTCAGATATCAAGGGAAATCAGTAAAACACTGCTCTGACTCATCTCAATTACCCAATCATCAGTCCTTCCAAGATTCTTGCAATAACTCTTTGAATTAGTATCATTAAAAATATTATTTCTACTAATGTATTTATTTACTTTAATTACTACCAGTGGTTCATCATTCAATAATAGAGATTATATTCTTTCAACCCTTATTATCAATGCACTAAAATCTATCAAGATCAAAATATTTCAACATCATTACTGCAGATCATTATAGCTAATTTCTTTTTTATTTATTTACTGTTCTTTGAGGCTTTTTTTTTCTTTCATTTTTTTTCTTTGTTTTTATGTATGACTGTGATATTCAGATATAAACATTGGGATGACATTTCATATTTTTTACTTCCCTTATCAGGGTTTCGTAATACTTTTACTATGTTAGTTTACTTCTATCTTACAAATATAGTAAACTATAAAATCTAGTATTCTTAATGTTTAGGAAATCCATCTGTGACAAATGGAAATAAGGCCACATCATCACTATCACTATTTTTATCCTCATCACTACTTTCATTATCAATATAGTGGCATATAATTTTATTTTGTACCTAAATCCATCAGTTACAATAGAAACATTAAAGATGGAAGGTTTTCTTAACCTCAGTAACTCTAGTGTTTCCTTATTGAATAACTGAGCATTCCATTGGCTCCTTCATGTGACATGTTTTCCCCAAACCATACCAGAACTTTTGGTATTCCTGTTCAAACCAGGGCCATCCCAGAATGGCCCATTCAGAGTGGAAAACTTATATAGGCAATTCAAAGATGAAAATTCACTAGACAAAAAAAAAGGAAAGAAAATTCAAACATTAAATCAATAATGAAAATATGAAGTCATTTCTTTTTAAACTTCCTCCTTTGAAAGGCTTCAATTCACACAATGCTGCTTGTCTGTCTTTATATCCTGAAAACTGTTTAAACTTTCTTACAAATCTGAACAGAAAGAGTAACACTTCACAATCTAATTGTTCTAAACTATTTCTGGTTATTCTGATTTGTTTGGTCTCCTCTTATACAACTTAGCGGTTTAGCCAAAATAAAGCAAATATTCTCTTTAGAAAACATCTATGACACATTAAATAGAAAGTATTGTTGATGTATTAATATAATTTTAATGACTAACATTATGAAAGAACTCATTAGCAGGTTGAAAATTATTGTACTATTCAAGTGAATCAGATTTTATTGGGTATAATTACATTTAGATATATGACAAGTATTTGGAAGGATCAGCAATAATGAAAGTTTTATACATATATGGTAGACTCTCTCATTATGGATTATAGATAGATAGATAGTTTGTTTAACCAGCCTATCGACCTTTGTTGGGCCATTTAATGCTGAAAAAGTTTTTCTTTTTTTTTTTCCAAAACGTATAGCTGGTAATAATATTTTTTCAAAAACATACAGCTGGTAATAATATTTTTTCAAAAAGAAATGTGCTGGAAAAGACCTGGAAGTTCACTATTTGCCCATAGCTGGGACCCAAACAGGTGCTACCACCCCAGGTCAGAGGTGGTTCCACGCTTCATCAAAACCTCCTGATCAGAGGCCTTGCTGTTGGATGCCGTTTAACACCATACCCAGGACGCATTATGGATGATGAATGAGGGCTCAGTAAAATAAGGTAGTGCACAACTTTTAAGGACATGCATGTGTCTCCCAAGACCCTTAGATGTTTTGCAAACTTTTAGACAGATGGAACATAGGGTTAAGCCTTTTGGTGTTTAGTAAATAAGCTGCACATGTCTTATTTATAGTTGTCATTGCTTGTGCAGCACAATGCACACTCTCTCCATCAATACCGCATATCCTGTACTGGTGTACATTTTGCCACATGTCAGGTGCTGAAATGATCATCAGAATTTTCCTTTTCCTAGAGAGATGTCCTAACAAGGACTAAGGGGTCTATCTCTTCCAGTGGTTTAACCCTGTATTTGGACACCAACCAAGGTATTTCTATGTCCCTGCGACACACACATTTTACACTGAATGATTTGAATCATAAATGATATAGAAAGTAATTGATTATACCGAAAGATAAAGAAAACAAATATGTTACAACACAAAATGCTTTTCCTACAATTTTGAAAATTACATCTTTCATTAAACAAAGAAAAATGTTACATTTATATATAAATAGAGTAGAATTATTTATGATAATGTGTAAGTAATTTTAAACAAATGCAATGTATAAAGAAAAACAATCAATGTATACCTCAAATTATCTTAAAAAAATAAACAAATATGTATTTTGATAATTAAAGATATTAAATGCATATAACACAAAGGAAATTATATGATGAACAAGGAAAATATAACAATAAATGGGTAATTAAAATAATGATCACTTCTCTTTTAAGAAACAACATTGCTTTCTTAGATATCCCACACTGTGATAACAGAAGATCTGCCAGGAATATTGAAATGTAAGAAAATGAATCTAAATTAAATCAGCTAGATTATATACAGAAAAAACAACAAAAGTTTTTAATTCCCAGCATCCATTATTAGTGTAGATGTGTAGTCACACCAATGCAACAAATTTAGTTCAATTAAGTCTTAAAGGATGAAACGCGTCACATAAAAATTTATTTCACTTTGTTATACAGTTTTCCCCAATATTGTTCTTGATATATAAAAAAAATTGTATATCATCATATATATATATATATGTATATATATATGTGTTTGTGTATGTATGTATGACAAAATGGAAAAAGTAGTTTACTTGTGATACATTTCATCATTCAGGAGTTCAGACTAAATAATTTGTTATGATGGTAGGACTACAAATATATATTGTTCTTGATATATAAATAATCTCATATATCATCATCTCTCATATATATATATATATATATATATGACAAAGTGCAAGTTTACTTGTGACATATTTCATCCTTCAGGACTTCATCAGACTACAAACACATATTATATATATATATATATATATATATATATATATATATACAGGGTATCCATAGATTATCTCTTCAACTTACACAGTTTATTGTACCCATTAAGGTTAACATCCAGCAATACACTACTTTGCATGTTAAAGAAATGTTATTAGTTCATTTTTTTTATAGTTTGTTCTTTTTTAATTCACTTGTCTTTTCAGCTAGATGCTACTAAATATAATATATATTTATATATATATAAAACAGAAGATGTGTGTGTGTGTGTGTCTGTATGTTATTTATTACATTTCTTGACTGAATTTGATCAAATTGTACACACGTTTCAAATTGACCATAATGTGTCAAGACCAACTTTTCAATATCCTGGCACCCTGGGTGTGGCAAAAAAAATCGATAAAACTGAAGGTGGGTACGACTTTTAGCAAAAACCAAAGCAAAATTACACACGAACAAAGTTCTTTACTGGATGAGCTGATGTTCTTTGCACTTAACGCAAAACATAGCTCATGCAATGAGGTTTATGTAGAGGGCTTGATAGTTTTCCTGTGTCATTGGCTTCACACAAAAAATTGAAAAAAAAAACAGTGAAAAAAATTGTTTTTTTCATTCTACTTGAAAAACTTGAATAACTTCCTCATTGTTATCCAATTTTATTCAAACTTGTCAAAAACAATTTGCCATCCTGCAAGAAATAAGATAGCATGGTTTTAGGCCTGCTAACTTCCCTGCATATAACAAAAAACTATGAAAAACTGTTCAAAACCCCCATTTTCAGCCATATCCCGCTGTTTTTTCATCTAATGCTTTCCCAATTTGCCATGTAAATTACATATGACAAACAAATTGTCTTGTATGAATTTTCGGTTTAGATTTTTTCAGTTAAGTGGATGAAATCTGCAACAAACTAGGTCCAAGGTAGAATTCAAACAAAGATGCAAAGATTGTTTTGGAAGGATTATTGAAGCATGAAAAGTGAAAAATTCTTGAAGAACCTCTTATTAACCCCAGATTTACAGTAAAAGTGTGAAGAAGGAGGGGGGCATTCATGCATTTGCACTTGAATCAAGCTCTGATGCTTCATCCCTGTTTTTGTTTGATTATTAAATTTGTGAACAATGCCATACTATTTGAAAGTTATTATGGCAATAGGAAATTTACTGAATATCTAAAACATTGAAACAATTTAACCATGGGCAGCAACAACACAAGAAATTTTTATTAGTGGAATTCCTTTATTAAGAACAATCAAACATTTGTGAAGGACAAACTATAAAAAAGATAAGTGGTGGAGGATTAGCTTAATATATCAATGGATCATGCATGCAAGTGCGGATGCATGCAGACATTTCTAGACAGGAGGTGCAGGTATACAGGAGAGTGCAGTTATACAATTGCAGCCATGTACACCTGGGCAACACCAGTTACCTTGGCTAGTATATATATATAAAACATGTATTCAGGTAGCAAAAACTTATCCAAACAAGTTGTGCTAAATTCAGCTGAGAAGGTCTATTTCATTTTTTATTATATTTTTCTAATTTGGATTAAAATTAGGAATAAACTATTCAAAGTTATTGTTTTTTCTTGTTTTGTTAAAGTATTTTTGACTATCTCAGTAATTATCAAGAACTGGGTGTTGGCAGTATTGCAGACAATGTTTTCTGACTAACTACTGGTGTTTTTAGATTACTGGAATTGGAACTGGAATCAGTTCAAAATGATATTATATGTAATGGTTAAACAGAAAAGCATTGTACTGAATATCTGTATGTGTTGTTATTTTTGTATGTGTATTAAATATTTCATATACATATTAAATATTTTACATGCCTTCCATTTGCCAACTCCTGTAGAGAAAGATACTTTATTTAATGTCATAATGGCTTCTCAAATTTTGAACCTTTCTTTGCAGTGAGTCCTGAATAATATTTTTATATTATCTACTAAAATTTGTCTTAAGTTAGTCATTTTATTTTGTTTGTTTATGAGGATATGATCAATTGCACTAGGTTTTGAAAAGTGACACACACACACACACATATATATATATAGACAGCAATCTAAATCAAGATAAGTTTGTATCTTCAACTACATGAAAAAAGAGTTGACAAGCAATATCCAGTTTCAAGAAGATAGCGACTGGTGAGTTTATTGTTCATTCTCTCCTCTAGCTGCTAATTGCTCCATTTGGGAAAAAAGTATCTTTCATGGTTTCTTTGTGTTCACAGAAAAATATTTTCAAATAATTCCATGTCTTGTCACCTTTTCCTTATCAACAACTACTGATACGAGGGAAGGTGATAGTTAAAAGGGCCTGTTTGATAAAAGATTATTAAGTATGGAAAGATAACCTAAGTCTTGAGAAAGCAAATAGCTATAATTAGAGGTCTTTATGAGATATTATCAGTATTGATAATCATCAGATTGAATTATTTACAATTCAAGCAGAGAGGAAAACAAAAATAAGCATGATAATTGAAAACGTTTTTTTATCATCAGGCACCATATAACATCACTGAGAATTGGATACATTCTTCCTCATTTTAAAAACATGATAAAAGTTTGAGTTACTATTGTTGTAATGTTATTTGTTTAAATTCACTTAGCATAGTTGTTTTGAGAAAAAATTATCAGAATTGGTGCTGATTTTTTTTTTAATTAAGACAGGTGGCGTATTGGTTAAACACTTAGAATGAGAAATCAGAGAGCCAAGTTCAAATTCCAGTTGGGTTCGTTATATTCATTTGCATGCAAATACACTTGGGAAAGTTATGAATCTACCTCTTATACTCTCAGCTATATGTTAAATAATAAGACATTTATCAAAAAAATCATTATTATTTCCAAAACATTCTTACAATACAAAAACATTTTTTGGCTTTAAATAACCTTCAAATGGTTGATAAACCATAAAAAAAACTCTAATCAATACAAGTGACCATGACTAGGATTTGAACACTGTGCCAATTCTATTTTCTAAAACTAAACATCTGTTGAGTAAAGTCTGACTCAAAAGATAGCAGTAAATAAATTGTATAGCTTCAAAATACTCCATATAATTCCTTGCCTAACTTACACACTTTAGATCTGAAATTAATCTCCTCGGTGATGATAAGGATCCAGTAATTTAAAAGCAAGTGTCTTTAGTGTAACTGATATCTCCAGAATACTGGCATAATTAGAGGAGATAAGCAGTGATCTTGTTAAGAAAAATAATGCCTTATTAGCAACAAAAATGTGAATGCTAGACCAAATAAACCAACAAGTGAAATTTCTTCATATTTTACACTTGAAATATTTTGACCTTTTCTTCTCCTCCAGTTGGGTACTTCATTCTACACTCACATAACTTGAGTAACTTATTTTTCTGTTTGTTTATTACTTTCTATTCTCTTTTTTTCTTTCTTCTCTTTTACTTCACATTTGACTTTTTCATAGCATTTGAACTAAGACGTATTGTGCCATGGAAAGACCTAGCTTAGTGTTTTGGCATTTCTTTTTTCATTTCTCTTTCTTTCTTTTTGTTTTTATCTTTTTATGAGCACAATAAGTTATGGTGCTCTTCTTTGTCGCCATTATGAAATCAAAATACCATTGTTGGTGCAATAAATATGCTTTAGTTTTTTGGGTTTTGTTTTTTGTTTTGCATTATAGCAACTATACATCATGGAATATTTTCCAGTTGTCTGAAAACTTTTGTTTCATTCATTCCTCTGAATGGTTAAGAAAATACAACCTTTTATTCAAAGAATAAATAACCTGAGAAAAAGGGAGGAGAGGAAAGACAGGTAAGAAACGAATAAAAAAATAAAAAATAATGGAAAAGAGCCAAAAAGCTTAAAAGGTCACATGATGCAATACAATTGGCATGTACAAACTGCATGAAGATAATTTCAGATAGATTTAAAGAGACTGATTCTAAGCCTCTCCAATGTGCGCACTAAAACAATCACAGTCAACACTGCTGCTTTCCTGTTGCCTATAATGCCATTTCATATTAAAGGAGCTGTGTATTTTTGAACTTTTAGATGATGTTTCTTTTAAAATGATATCACTTCTCAAGTGTCAGTATGAAGCCGTGAAGTCTGGGTGTGTGCATGTCTTCATTTTCCTTCTTTACACTAAGTCTTGGATAGATTACCAACCTGGAAAAATTTGTGCAAACAAATTCCTTATCATGGAGAGCTATTTTGAGCAGGCAATCAAATCTACAATTAGTTATTTTCTCAGATTTCTCTTCTTCCTCTTTTCATTAACCTAAAAATGAAGATGGCTCCATGTTTCCGTTCCATGTTTCAGAGCCACTCACAGCCCACCACCACAGCCACCTTTCTGCATTACCCACTACAGCCAACTTTATTAGTGGATTAATTGGGCAATTTGAAACCTCTCACATAACAATGAAACAAACTGTGGAAGGAACCATCAGGCTGGGGAAGGGAAGCATGCAGGTGTGGGTAGTCACAGCAATACAGGTAAAAGAAGCCATCATATACTATTTATCTCTCATTTAATTGAGGAGCTCATTTCTGCTGCCAATTCTACCAATAGGATGTGATCTCTGCATATGTTTATTTGTTATTATCGAATGAGACAGCAACATTTGTTGGTATTTATGAAGCAATAAATTAATAAGTTGACCATTAAGCAAAAACTATTATGAAAATTTATCATTGAAGACATTCAGTCAAAACAGCTAGATTAAAGAAACCTCCATTTTGAATGCATATTATTATATAGTTAATATGTTTTAACCAATAGCAATACATTGCATCTCATATTATTAACCATTTTATGTTTTATCAATGGATAAGATAATTACTTGTTGGAATCTAAATGCTTATTTGCCAAATGATGGCAAGATTTATCTTAGCATTTACGATGAATGCCAGTTCCTTCTGTGTAGATAGAAACAAAATACCAGTCATTTGTATGAAATGTCTTAAATTTCAAAGTCTTAAAATGATTGAAACTTAGTGTAAAGATTTAAGATTGGTTATAATGCTGATTTGATGGAGGAATAAAAATGTTTAGTAATTTCAGAGTTTGCAAAAGGCAAAAAAATGCTGCAAATTACAGTTACCACTGAACTGTGAAGGAGTTCACAAATATCCTGGACAATTTCAATGCAGGTCTGATAAAAACAAGTTGAGGACTTTATTGCATCAATCTGTGTATCACATACCAAATTTGATGTTTAAAAATGCATCCTTGTCAAGCTATGAATTTTTTAAATGTTGCGATATCCAGGAAGTAATGAAATGCACAAAATGTCAGTTCCTATATCAAGTAAGGCCTTCTTTAAATGATATCCACAAATAAAATAATATAAACATCAAACAATTTTTCAGCAGTTCTTTTTACTAATGAACGCCATGATACTCTTGTGGGTCAGACAGAGTCAAGGATGGATGGATACTGGCTGAACTCACCTTCACAGTTTTAGATGTCAAGGAAGCATAGGTAGCATGATATTCTGAGGGTGGGATCATAGCTGATGAAGTGGTGGGTCCATGGTGAATTCCACATGATGTTAATATAACAGGGCAGACATATATTGTTTTATAAAGGCACACAGGAAGGTTTGGTTCGAGGAGACAAACATTTTCAGAAAGCAAGTGATTTTTATGCACAACTATGCTCCATCACATATTGCACCCCACCCCCATCCCCAAACTAATGAATATCTGAATAAAATGTAAAGATTTCATGAAGTGACCAGATTTTTTTGCCTAACCATAACCTAACTGAAGACTTGCGGGGCATTCTGAAGACGAAGTTCTAAATTGGCAGATGGCAATTCACCAACAAACAATCTTTTGAATACATTTCTGGACAATGTGCAGTATCTTTCATATGAAGAAATACAAAAAAAAAAATCAATGAACTTTTTAAACTAGTTTCAAACTATAGCGAATATATGTTAGGTTAATGTCATCTGTATAATTTTGATGGAATTACATTGACACCATTTGAAATATTTTATTTCAAAATATTTGTCTAAACTTTGCACATGTTCTGTAATTATTATTTTTAATTATAACATAATTTATCTTGGAGTTTCAGTAATCAGGCTAATAAAAGGTGAAACTTGAAAACTACAGTACAATTCATAACACACATAAAAAAAATGACATGTAGTCTAGTATAACTTAGACATATGTAAAATATCCTGTGCATTAATTGTGTAAATATTAATGAATTCATTCATTAGTTTTTAAAATATTAGGAAAACCTAAAAGTGGCATTTAATATGAGACATGATGTAAACTGTATAGTTAAGAATCACTATGACTAGGTGTTAAGTGGACATAAACTAATATATACTTCAGTCACTTTCCCAACACCATAAGGTTGCCTCTGTGCCTTTCTATAAATCCTTTCCTGGTAATTGTTCAGATGAGCTCCTCACTATGGCACCTAGACTTTTTCAATTTAAGCCTAGTAGAAGACTGGTGTTGAGAGCTCATCAATTTACAATTGAGCTGGCGAGATGTAACCATAAATTCTATGCTAACAGTTTGTTTTCTTGCACTTCTCACTTGTGGAACTCCCTTCCAGCTCCATGCTTTCTAGACAACTTTAAAAATTTAAATGCAATGTCAATTGATATCTACTGTCCTCCTGATTACTCTTTCCTCTTCCCATTCATGATTAATGTTTCTGTTCCTAATTCTTCCACACCCTGTAACTCTTTGTGCCTTAATGGCTTTACTGTCTTACATGAGGTGATACCACTTAAAAAATACAATGCAAAGAGATATTAATCACCAATAACCATTATTAATGGATAGGAAGTGATCAAGAAACTGGAAATCAAAAGAAGCCAATATCTATGTGGCAAGTGGTTTTCAAGCACCGGGAATGCCAAAAAGAGCATGTATATCAAACTCATGCCCTAAATAGGTAATAAAATAAGAAAATGAAAGCCAGCATATTCTACTCGAAATAATATCCTTCAACTCAACTAGCGCAGGTGTGATGAGATAGCAATTTACTATACATTTATGAACTGAAATACAATAATATCAAGCAATCAAGTAACAAATAGATCAACAGACCTTTTTCTAATTAAACACCAGCAAATTATATCAATTAACATGGTGGCCATATATTATTTGAAACAGTTGTGATTAAACAGTTGATCATGTAATGAGTTATGTGACTAATTATTAATGGGCTGTGCTGTTATTAATCACTCAAAATGAATTTTGACTAACAAAATTGCTCTCTCTTATAATAAATGACTGTGGGGTTTCTGTTTGAATTTCTGGGATGAAGAATTATCATTATTTACATTATTTACTGTCAAACTATTGTCTTGTCCTCTCCTTGTTATTGTTATCACAATGTTTTGTCCATTGTGCACTTTGGAATCAACAGTAGACAGGTTAGTTTTAAAGCTCCAAGTTCTCCACAGGACAATGGTCTACTGGATTAAACCATTGGTTTGTGAATTTGGTGATAGAGAGTTCAATCTCTGGACTAGATAGTGTGTACTTGTACTCAGTGGAAATGGGGCAAGTAATAACTGAGAAGTACAAAATAAGAACTAAACGAAATATCCCTAGACATGGACTGCATGGTCACTGAGATAATGATTACACAAGATAACTGAATATGGAAATTTTGGGAACAGAAGAATAAATCATTTGATCAAAAAGCAAATCATTAGAAATCCACATCAGCTACTGAAATTTTATATTTTATGGATATACAGCCAATATTAGGATAGAGAATCATATGCACATGTACAATTAATCATATAAGTTGTGTTGATCCTGTCAAGGGTGACAATGTGGGTAACTGCTACTGCTTGGGGGGATAAAGGCAATTATGGATAAGTAGTTTGTCCAAATGTTTACTCACCTATTTTCTTTTTTAATCACAAGGCATGCAAGCAACAAGATGTTTTTGGAAAGACATCTGACAGTGGGATAGAGCTCAGGGAAAAATAGATTCATGCCTTTCCCAAGACCGTGTAGATGAAGTGAACTTAAGCAGACTCAAGTGAAATTCAACATCAGTTCACTGCTTTTCCATGTCAGTAACTGTTATGTGCAGGTAGTGTAATGGATATTGGTGTGGAAAATAGAACTGGCAAGCTGAGATCAAATTTTGGGCTAGTCTGTTGCATTCAATTTCGCACAAATGCTCTTTGGAAATGAATCTATCTATCCCTCCCATAGCTAAGGGTTAAATAACAAGGCAAACTGAGTTCTCTAGCCAAATGAGGCAACAAATCTAGGAGAAGAACAATGCTGAATTCAAAACCAGCCATAAATGGAATGGGCTATCAGGCTATCTTGCCTTAGACACACACACACATGCTGATGCTACATCTGCAGTACATGTGATACACCTATTACACTAATGGGTTACAGGACTCATAAGATCTGCTTTATCACCCCATGCCACCACACACACACAATAGTGTGTGTGTGTGTGTGTGTGTGTGTGTGTGTGTGTGTGTGTTTACAATACTATACAATAGAGTATTTATAGCACATTGGTTAACAAGCTATTTTTCCAAGATATTATTAGCAAATATCTCCTCCCTACAGGGCTCACAAATGCTAGCATTTGTCAAAGTTAGTGTAATCCAAAAAATGTTGCAGGAAAATGTTCATTTCTCATCTTCTAAGTAACTGGAAATACTATCATTCTAAGCTGTTGATACTGATCTGGCAAGTTTAGCACAATGGAATCCAAATGACATCAATGTTTTTTGTTTTTGAAAGTTAGCATCTTTGCCTAAATGTATCATCATCCCAAATATTGTGACAATAATTCTGTAGAATGATAAACTTTACATTAGTGAGCAATCCCTTTTAATTATTGACTATAGAAGTACTTACTCATGCGATTGGTAGTGACTCTGCAAATGGATAAACAAAAATCAAAACCTAACTGGAGTTTATTCTGTCAATTTCATGCAGATTCTCTGGTAAGGAATAAATCTCACTTCAATTGCATTCATCTTGATTAGGCTCTTGATTCTGGTTTCTTGGTGAGAGTGATACCGCATGGATATTTCCTTATAATGCAAAACTCTTTTTCCAAAATGAGGATTAATATCTTACTTTAAAAAATTCTGATTACCAAAAATACATGAGTGAGAATAAAAGATTGCTTATGTCCTATCGTCTGCCGCAAAATGGGAGGAGAGAGAACTTTTCAGACATGGCCAGAACATAGGTTGCTAAGGGAGGTAATCCATATAATATATACATATGTTGCTAGGGGAGGTAATCCCTATAGTAATATACATATTTTTTTTCAAAACAACCAAAATGGATTTAGTTTCTCCTGCATAATTTGGTTGATTTATTCCAACTCTTTATAAAAGTCATTTTATTTGTGATTTTACCCACAAGCTCAGGTTACTTCAAGTTCAAAAAATCAAAGAAAATGAATGCAAAGTGATATTTTTCTTTACACTTTTTGAATGTCATATCCCTTCGGGATGTAGGCAATCACAACTCTTCCCATATTCCTTTTCTTAATTCCCTGTGAATTGCCATACATTCATGAGAAATATAAAGCAATAATTTCCCTTTGCCTTTTCAAAGGTTTAATAATTCAGAGTTTTCTTTCTATTAGATTGGTTGTCACCTAAGGCTAGATAAACCAGTCTACCCTGATATTTAACACCTACATTAGTGGAAGAAGATATTGATTCATGCTTTCTTCAAGGAAAATGTACAAATTTATTAATATATTAGATTAATATATACAAGTTCATTTCTTGCCTAACGCTGTTAAAATTCAAGACCATTGCACCAAATTTGTTGTGAAAACATCAAATACATGTGAAAATAATTAGCACATTAAATACTGATTTTCACTGCATAGCATTAGTTTTAAAAGAGTTCAAATTCTAGTCATAGTGAATATAGCAAACCTGACTGGAATTCAAAATTGACTGTCTGATTTCTTGTTCCAAGCTTTTATCCATTACACCACCCATACATCCAAGCTTATAGTACTCGGTATTCCCCAGGAAATTTCAGATATATCCTCAGTGCTATCTTCCAAAAGTCAAAAAATTCAATGTCACTTAATTGTTCAGAGGCAGTTCCATGAGTATTATCAAATGTGTAAATAGCTTCCTTGCTGCTAGTTAGAATGATCCCATTGTACACTATCCTCCAAGGTAGATAAATTCCACAATATATATATATATATATATATATATATATATATATATATATATATATATCATCAAAAGACCTGGTCAGTCTCCTTTTCAAGATAGCTAACTTCTCTATTCCTAAAGCTCATCTTTTACAGGACTAGGGAATTAACTGAAAAATCTTCATTCTCTGACCATGTACAATTACAATTAGTACATTTGGAACAGTCCCAATGACACTGGTACACAAGTTAAAAGAGTTGAAGATTGCAGTGAGAGATGAAGTAATAGAAACACTGAAAATTATGTGAATATTGTAGATGTGAAAGAGATTTGCTATCACTTGTATCTCAACAATGATCCCCAGATATCTCTGGAGTGGAAGTGCATATAATAAATCACAGAGATGTGCTTTTCTGCAAAGCAACCAGCATTAATTATTTCCATAAATTAAATTACTTTAGAACTATGAGATATAAACAAATTGAATAAAATGTTCCAGGAGACAGGCTCAAAAGATAAAAAGAATGCCAGTTTTAACTGTAAAAATGGCAGAAGGATCTCAAATTAAAAAGTAAAAAAGAAGTATATCAAAACCTTGCTTCAAAAACTCAAAATAGTAAGAATAAAATATCTTTTCTCAGGACTGATCTTAAAATAAGATATTTGTTGATATATGTAACAATCCTTCTTTTGTAGAAATTTTTTCATCGCACCATGAAGTGATTTGTTTTCTTCAGATACAAAAACAACCAGAGCAGGAAACCTTTCATATTTTGGATTTAACTCAGGGGTTTGAGAACTGAACCATGCTACCAATGTATGCTAATTTTTTTATTCTTGAAGATAGCATCCTAGTTAAAGGTATACACCAGGTGAAGGCTAGAGAATGTATCTGTTGAAATTTTAAAATAAAAGCAACAAAAATGAAACATCTGGTCTGGAGAAATCATTGAATTCTGGCAACATCTGATCTCAGAATGTCACAAAAAAATTTATTAAATGAATTTTCTCAATACCAGGAATTCTAGGTAAAGCTAACAGTTTCAAAACCATTCATGGTCAGATTAGGTTGGCTGAATGATATGACATCAAACTTGGTTGGGTTATTTAATGCCAAATTTTGGATGGGGTACTCAATGAGAAATGAATACATGACTTAACCAGACTAAGCTTGCTAACACTATGGCTGGTGCAAAGGTCTTATGAGCCCCTACCATATCTCTGATATGAGCCAACCCAAATCTATGATACAAGCCCCCCCACACACACACACTCTACTACTTCTCAATTTTCATAAGGTAGTATTCATATAAAATACAGATTTCATTTTAAACTAATTAATGGATCATATGCAATGTAGGTGAACTGTCAATTAGAAAAATTGAAAATAAATACAATGTATCTAAATACAAATTAGAGACATGTCATAATAGATCATTCCATCTTAGATAAATCCACAATGTTTTACAGCAATTTTTAACAAACTTGAGATTTTTCTTGTTAAAACGTTGAATAATTTTAACACATTCAACATTATGGAATAAAAATTTTATATAATGTTTTTCTTGAGACTTACCATGAGCAAAACAAATTCAGATTTGGACAAAAAAAATACCCCAGAATGACATCAAAATCTGCAAAAACTTTCCATCATTTAATAGTCTGTTGTATTTAATTTGTAACATATATAAATGTAGGGAGAAAAAAGCAAATGCTGATAAGATAGCAAGGATCAGAAAGCACTGCCCAGGGCCTGTAATCAGGCATCTCAAGACCAGTTATGTTCTCACTACAATCCTGAAGTTTATAAAAGATACAAGCAACTCCAAAACAATATACTTGGAGGAAATTACTATTTAATTAACAGATGTGAACAAAAGCTACTGAACTTTAAATAAAAATATACATTACTTGTTTGTTAATGCAATATTGATAATTTGCATTTATATTTCTTAATGTTACTTATATATTTTAACACTGATGGACAAAGTACTTTTTGTTGGTTGGTTAATTTAAAAGCACATCAACCCTTGTTGTGTTATTTAATGTTGAATCTGCTGAAAAACCTTGATAGATTTGGGAAGTATATTAAAATGATCCAGAACCTATACTGGCAGCAAACTGCCTGCATAAAAATAGAAAATGAATTCAGCAGATATACAAAAATAGAAAGCAATGTAAGACAAGGATGTGACTTTTCAGCAGACCTATTCAACCTATACAGTGAGTTGAACTAGAAGTCCTACTAGGATTCACTATTGGTGACCAAAATTTTAACAACTTAAGATGTGCAGATGATACAGTGTTGATAGCAGACAAGGAAATAAAACTATAAAAACTCCTACAGAAGGTAGTGAAGAATAGCAAGAAGAAAGGATTAAACATCAACTGCAAGAAGACAGAATGCATGGTTGTTAGCAGAAGGATGATCCCAAAATGCAAAGTGCAAATCAGAGATACCAGTGTGTAAGTTTAAATATCTGGGAGGTGATTTAACAGAAAACGGAAAATGTGACACTGAAACCCAAAGCCATATTGGGAGAGGCAACGATGCATTCCACAAGCTAGCAGAGTGCTGGGAAATAGAACATATTTTCTAGAAACAAGGAAGGTGCTAAATTATTATGCGACACCTGTCCTCCTGTATGGCAGTGAGTGCTGGACAATCTTCTTAAAGATGAAGAAGACACTTGAAGCAACAGAAATGTGTTTCTACAGAAGGATGCTGAGGGTGCCATGGACTGAACATGCAAGCAACAACAAAGTTTTAGAGAAAATGAAAACAAAAAGGAAATTTATACTTAAAATCAGGAGGAGACAGTTGAGGTTTCTAGGGCACATAAAGAAGGAGGGAGGGCTTGGAAAATCTGATACTCACAGGACATATTGAAGGTAAGGGAGACAGGAAAAAGTGCATGACATACTTAGTGAGCATGGCAGAACAGGGTTTAGCAGAAATAAAAGAAAGACAAAATTTATTAAGAGCTACAAGAGGAGAAGAAGCTATAGAGAGTCATGATCGCCAACATTATGAGGGGACACAGCACATAAAGAGGAAGGACAAAAATCAGAGTATTGGAAATACTGCAAGTAGGGAGAAATAGAGTGTAATAAGTCTTAGTAAATAGCAAAACAAAGACCACAAATACATGAGAAGTGGTTAATTTAATTAATTTAGCCTTTGTTGGATTATTTAATGTCAAATGGGGCATTTATATAATTTTTAAAATATATTTGTCTTTGTCTATATTTCTGAGATGAGGCATTGTAATTATTTTAACTATTTGCAATGTTCAGACTGTTATCCTCAACTTTATTGCCATATTCACAATGTTTTGGCCATTGTATACTTCATTCTTCTTCAGGTGATTGGAATTTCATATCAAACCCTTGATTTCATCCACCGGAGTATACTGTTCTCGTTCCACGTGCCATACCTCTTTTAGATATCTCCCAATCTCTAAGTTTTGTAGCCAGATATTGAACTCACAACTTTTGGGCCAAGTCACTGGATTACTTTAACCAACACATCTATACACTGGGCCAGGTGTCCTTGAAAACATCAGTATATGAATTTTAGGGACTGAAAATCTAATGTCCCAATAACCATTTTTTACAAGAGCTCATATTACAATTCGTTGTTACTATTGTTTTTCTCTAGCACTCCATATTACTGGTTCCCATATGGTATTCATGGCTATGCTTGACTGCCTTAGGAGACATTTTTGGCCTAGCATGTGCACTGATTCCTCAAGTTTTCATATTTTCCAGTGATGTCCTCTGTCTATTATTTCAGCCTACTCCCACAGCCCAGTGGATAAAGAATTGGTTTAAGTCATCCAGTGACTTAACCCAAACAGTTGTGAATTCAATACCTGGTCACAGCAGAGGTGAACAAAAAACTTTGAGTGTTGAGTTAAAAGGAAATAACTAATAATGAGATATCCAGAAGAGGTATGGCACATAAAACTAGAACAATCCACACTGGTGGATGAAATAAAGGGTTTACTTCAAAATTCCAATCACCTGAATAAGGCTGAAGTGTACAACAGCTGAAACATTGTAAATATGCCTACAAAGATGAGGATAACAGTCCAAACATTGTAAATAATGTAAATATATTTGGCTTATAGGAAAAAAAAATGAATTGTAAAAAAGGCAGATATAGATTTGGTTTATACTAGAATCAAAATTTTTCAAGTACCCAACTGGAAGGTGCCCCCCATTTGGTAATGGAGTCTTACCCCTCTTCAAAGGATGCAGTCACACTATTCTATACCTGACCAACAGGGCAATGTTTGGTGTTATTTGAGTGAACAATAGAATTAAAATATGTCTGTTTAGTGCATATGTCTGCTTGTAAAATCTATAACACCTGCTGGATTTTAATGTGTGAAATTGAACTTTGATAAACAGATCATGATTAAGTGATGGCATGCACTGTGGATAGAAAATCCTTGAATTTAAAGTCAGTCTTGTTGTCCATAATATTTCTGAGAGAAATCTTTCATGTATTTATGCATAGCAGGAGAGACTTAAACGATTTTAAAAGAATGACGTATGACTAACGAGAAGAAGCAATCAATCAAGCTCCTCTTTTGCCAATCTAATCAATCAATCAGTCATTAAAGGACAAGAATAGAATATTTTTAAGATATTCATTTGCTGTGTGCTGTTTTGCTTTTTATTTCATTTTAGCATTTATATTTTAGGAAATTTTTTATGTTCCTTTTTATTTAAAAAAAGAAAGTTTAGCATGCCTCTCTTGGGAAAAATAGTAAAAATGATTTATTACTTTGAGATATCTTGCACCATGATAAGAGTTTTAGAGCATGTACGTATGAGAAAATAACAGGGAAAGAGGAAGCTTTACATGTGTGTATGGTTTCAAGAAATGTGAAAGAGAAAGTTTATGAAAAGATTTAAGTTTGGGTCTGAGAGTGAAAAAAGAAATGATTTGTCACAGAGGGAAAAGAAAAGGACAAAAGAATTGATTTAAGAGAGAGAAAAAGTTAACAAGTAAAGAAGTGTGGTAAAAGGGATATGAGAGAGAAAGATAGTGAGAGAGGTCTTAGACAACATTATGCGTGTGTGTGTATATATATATATATGCATAAGTTTCATTAAAGACAACTGCAATTAAGTTTTTTTTTAAAGTTTTTTTGTGTTCATACAAGTGTATTCTTTTCTGGACACAGTGTATAAAAATTGAGTATATTTTGCATATCTGAGCTCTTACATCTATTCTTTTAGCCATTTTATTTTTTTATTTTTAACTGAATGTGTGGGATTTTTATTTATGAGTCTGAAGTTATAGGAATGTTTTATTTTCCAAACACATTCAGCACATTTTGGCCATGTTTATAGTTAATGTTATTGAGTGTTGACTTTTCCTTTTTTTATTAGGGCTTCCATTATTTTTAATCTGTTTTTACATATGCATTAAAAAAGATTAAAAGAGGATTTGCTGTTCAAATACACAATTATATATGTGAATACATTTTAAATTTGTTTCCGCACGATCAGTGGCTATATTTTTGATGATAGGGTGTCCAATGCTGATCTTCTCACAAAATGCAACATTGGTGGAATCAAAACTTTCCTGATGCTTTCACAACAAGGATGAGTGATGACAGAATACCTAAGGTCTTCATGTATAGCCAGCTTCATTGGACAAAGACTGTTAGACAGCTGTGGGTCAGGTATAAAAACAAGCAAAAGAGTAACCTCTCAGCTGTCAATGTGCATCATACTAACTTCAAGTGAGCTAGCCTGGATAGAAATAACTTGAGATATTTGTGCCAGAGTGGTATCAGAAATCTTGAAATCAGTCATACTGACCGGCTAAGAGATGAAAGACAATAGTGAAAAGTGTCAGCAAATATTCCTGTTATGATCCTCACTGTTGCACAATATATGGACTTGTATGTAGGTCACTAGTGAGACACAAGCATAAAAACTGAATGAGGTTGTGAGATACTCATACATCAAAATTGACAGGAGAGTCCATCATCATATATATATATATATATATATATATATATATATATATATATATATATATATATATATATATATATGAATAAAGACAGAAGAAAAAAGATATATATGAATAAAGACAGAAGAAAAAAGATATATATGAATAAAGACAGAAGAAAAAAGATATATATGAATAAAGACAGAAGAAAAAAGATATATATGAATAAAGACAGAAGAAAAAAGATATACATGAATAAAGACAAAAGGAAAACTTTTCATTACCAATGCATTCATCTTCTGCTAGATTTCATCAAGGTAAATGTAAGGACTTTATTTTGCAACATTTATTTATAAGCAAGAAGCAAAAAATATTGTTAGGTTTTCAAAATTTAAGAAAGATCAAAACTATTCTTATGGGTAGCTGTACCAATAAAGGTAAACTATGGTGGATGCTAAGTGATGTAATTTATTTTTGAGTATTCTTAAATTAAAAAATTGAAAACCTAACAATATTTTTTTTTTACTTCTATTTATATATACATGTTTCAAAATAAAAGTAGAAAAATTCTGTGTAATGCATTTCATCCTCTAGAAGGACTTCATCCGATATGTATATCCATACAACCCATATCCAGAGTGCATCAAAAATATTCTTACACACTTTGTGGGTGGTTTCCTCACACCAGAACAAGGACAAAAGTCCGTATAAACATATGTCCATAGATTGTTCATTTTTGAGTTATTAAGTTTAAAGTTTATGGTAAACGCTGTTAAATGTACAAATCCACAACAAAATGTGTCAGCAAAAGATAGAGACATAATGGACATGAGAAAAAAAGATAGAAGCTGTGAAAGAAATACAGAGAGAGAAGTGTCTGTATATTTGTTTAAACAGTTGAAAGAAATAGTAAAAACAATTAGACAGTGACTGCATAAACAAGAGAGATAAAATATCTAACTATGAGAATGAGAGAGAGAGAGAGAGAAAAATTCTCTCTAAATTTCTGGGAGTAGGAGTTATTATTTACATTATTTACAGACAGACTAATTTTCTCATCTTTGTTGTTATGATCACACTGTTTCAGCCATTCAGGGAATTTTCAAGTGAACCCTTTATTCAATCAACAGGGAAGACTATTCTCATTCCACTATCCATATCTAAAGATATACTGCTTTGCTTAATTATTCAGTTATTGTCAAACCTGTTTTCATTAAAAGGCTTACAGCTACATCACATGCAATCTCCATATTTAAGCAACATTGAGCTTGGTCATTACCCCCAATGGGTGACTATTTGGGAATACGAGGTGCTGTAATCTTGGATATGTGGGTGTTGTAATGGATAATTGCTCAGAATTGTTAATTGAAGAACCAAGTTCCAATTTCCATTGGATACATTTTATTTACTTATGCACAAATATGCTTGAAACCTACTATCGTCCCCCAGCTATAGGTTAATCAGTAAGACTTGTATCATTAAACCATTATTATCTCCCCACCAAAAAATTCTTACAATCTAAAAATGTTTTTTGGCTTTAAGTAACCTATAAAGTGTTGATAAGAGGTAGAAAACTCAATGTTTCCATTGAATCTGAGTATATTCTACCAGTCCAGGGATTGAACTCAGAATTTTTATGTCACAAAATCCACTAACCAGTAGTTCATCATTGTTCATGTTTAGAAACATGATCATAACAACAAAGATGAGGATGTTAGTTCAACTGTAAATATTGTAAATATATAAAGAAATGTATACTGAGTGAGTGAGGGAGAAACAGGTGGTTTTTATCAGCATGTATATTGGTATATATTCATTTGTATGATTGCATATGTATACTTCTGAAGGTTTATGAGTGCATAAGGGTGAAGGAGAGATTGCTTGCTGATATTAAGGAGAGAGAAGATATTATGTGAGAGAGCAATATGAGTAATCAAAAAGAAAAGATTCTATATCTATATGAATATGTTTGGTCAAGAACCATCACCTCCAAATCTGACACTGGGGGGTGAGAGAGCTTGTAATATACAAGGGTCACAAAGGGATTACCCGAGGAAGAAAGAGTCAATATGTTAGCTAGAAACTGAAAATTCTCAAGGAGAGTGTATTTTTCTGCTTGTTCAAAATAAAAAAAACTGTTGTGTAAGAGTGCATGTATGCAAGAAAAAGGAAAAGTATGGATAAAAAGCTAAATGAAGAGAAATCAAGAGAGAAAAAGGAAGGCAGATGATGATGATATTTGAAAGATAAGAGAAAATAATAAAAAGAAAAGAATATGTATTAATAAGTTTCACAAGTGATCTGGCCTATAATCATCTTTTGTGGTTTTGATTCCATCAACTGCAGTTAGTGTTGCCCTTAAAAGAGACAGTAATGATGTATTGGTAACTGAGATAATGTCTGTAATTTCTGACAGCCATGTGAATAAATATGGCAAGAGTGTTCTCTCACACATGTCATGATATGTGTGTGTGTGTATATATATATATATATATATATATATATATATAGGTAAGCAAATGAAAGGTAATAAAATGAACATGAAACAATAGAAGATTATTGGTGGTATCAGAATAAGTAATTTCAAATTTAGCAAATGTCAGTGGGAAAATTTAACAGTTTGTATGCATGCAATTTTAAGAGAAGAATGATTCATTTCGGTAGCTGATCAGAAGGTCATAGATTTATGCATTTTGATATAAATTGAGATAAAAGTGCCATTCTTAGATAATCATTATATTTTTCCTTAATCGGTTTCCTATTGTTTAGGAATACAGGGCAAGAGCAAAAACTGTTTTATCTAATTTTCTAAAATTTGAAATAAACATTATCTTCTTTTGTGTAAATATATGGAAACATTTTTTTGTGTGTGTGTTTGTGTTGCATGTTGACAGCGGTGAATGACATAAGCTCAGATATTTCAACTAGCTGGTGATTGCCAATCATTTTGGTTCTGCAATGAAAGACCTCAACACAGAATTTTAACTTATCTATTTTTATTAATGTCAACATGTACTAGCCATCCAGTGGGGCCACCTCTCCCCGCTCACTGGGGAGATATTTTGGACATGAAAGAGAATGTGTACATCGCTTGACAAGTAAGAAACAATTCACAGAAAAACCTTTCTTTAGCATTCCCATGCTAGCACAGCCAATCAAATTGAACTTCTTTACTATGTCCTACATGTGACCCTGATGATAAATCTCTGGAAGGTGGAGCTGAGATATACTTCTTCTCTAAATAATAGTCTGCTAAACTATTATTTAACATTTGTTAATCAACAGCTTTACCTGATTACTTTATTATTTTCATTTATTCAATCATTATGATGAAGATTTTTTCTTTTAACATTTTCAGGTAATCATGACTCGCCACTGATTTTTCTACATTATTTTTGAATTGCCATACATTATAAAGAAAGTTTCTTGTTGCTTCTCCACAGTTTCAAATTCTGAGTTTTTCCTTCTTTTAAACTTGTTGCCAACCAAAGTGAGAGAGCCAAGTACGCCCTGCTATTTGACCCATAGCTAGAGGGAGAAAAGACAGATTAAGGCTTTTTTCTAAGAGCATTTGTTTGGAAGTGAATGCAACAAATTAGTTGAAAATTTGAACTCACTGAATCTACTTTCTGCTCTGTTACCTGTTATGCTATCTAGAGAGCCCATGAAAAAGATAGGAATTACAAATGACTGCTTAAATAGAACAAAATAGCACTGTATTTAATTTATAGATTACTAGCTTAAAAGTTGTACTCTGTGTCGACTTTTAAGCTAGCTCCTGTGGAGGGCTAATTGGGTCTCCAGCCCAAAACTAAAGGCACCTCTGGTCCAGCTTAGAAACCAGCAATGATAATTTTGAAGGAATAACTTTCAATTCCTCAATTCACTCCATGGAGCTTCTAAAAATCTTTTTAACACTGATTCACACTATAAGCCAAACGATTGATTTGGGCCAAAAGTCTGATTTGGGCTGAAACTCCAAATTTGGGCTGAAATTCTAATTCAGGCTGAAAATTGAGTTCTTCAAATCACAAATTCCATGGAACTTCAATTGTGTTGAGATCTTGAAATCAAAAACTCTGCAGAACTTCAAAACCTCATGTCACAAAACCTCTCACTTTAACACTTTGAAGGAATTAAAATTGATTTCCTCAATTTGCAAAGTTTTGAAGATATTTTAAACTGAATTTAAAATGATTTTTTTTAATTCACATACAAAGTTTTTGTGTTACTTTAAACTCAATATAAATTAAAAACTTAAAATCACTAATTTTTTTCAGTTATTTTAAAAATCCAAACACAAATCCCAATGTTGGATGTTCAAGCAACAAATAAATTTTCAATCCCTAGATCACCCTGATTCCAAAAAAGTACAATATGTCTATGTAGAGCAAGTGTGGCCTAAGTTAGAAGCGTTTCTAACACACGGATGGACAGAGAGAATTTGCTATTTATTTATTTAAAAATTTCACATTGATCACTGTAGCAAGTCAGTATATATTAAAATTCCAACTAACATGCCAATAACAAATAGGCCATGTCAAACATGACAAATCTGCAAAACTATTTAAAACTAAGAAACAGCATAGATAATAATATAAATGTTTAAAAATTTATCTCACCAACCTGAAATTTTGGAGTTTCATAAAATGTTTATTACAAATAATCAACTGAACTTTCAAAAGACACTGATATGGAAAAGTCACTTAGTGATTATTCTGATAGTGATAAGGAATGACTATGAGAAGAAAAACAAAAATAGTTATGATGATAATAACCTTGAGTAGATTGAAACAGGAGGGAAGAGGACAGAATAACATGATGATGATGATGATGATGAAATGACAATATTAATGATAAAGTGAAAGATGAAGAAGCTAGGAATGATAAGAAGTTAAGAAAAGAGACATAAGAATTTGGCAAAGAGGTAGAAACAGAGGATAATAAAGACAAAACAAGATCCTGAAAAAGATGGAGGTCACAATGTTGTGGAGGAGGAGGAGGAGGAGGAGGAGGAGGAGAGTAATATTGAGAAAAGAGAAAAATATGATGATAGCAAGGGTGTTGGTGACATTACTGATGTGCATTTAGATAAGGAAGACGAGATGGTTGTGACGAGAATGGTCAGGATGATGATTTGGGAAACGAAGTGATTTGATAATGATCCTTCTGATCAAAAGAAAGAATATGATGATGATGCTGGAGATATGAATGAGGGAAACAAAAAGGATAACAACACTGATGATGAGGATTGTATGAGGAATTCTAAGGAGAATGAATCGGCACTCATTCATGTATGGCATTACCAGTTCTAAAATTAAACTCTTCAATCTACTTTTTTAGAAGCATAACAATTGCAGACATGAAACAGAAATGGTAGAGAATGCAATGTTGCATCTACAATTGCAGCAGTAACTAATCAAAATTTTAGGTGGCAAAGAGGAAGGGACTACGGATAAAAATTCTTTTTAGATAAGGCTTACAAATAGTGGGATGGGCAGGTTTACTTGTACAGATTTAATAATCAATAAAGAAAAAAAGAGGAATTATTAAACTTTTCCTTTAATTTATGGAAGTATAAAGCAATCAAGAGTAATTTGGCACAAAAATTATTGTTAAAATAAAAAAGCACCCTAATAGCCTTATTTATTTAATCTTTCTTAAGACAGAGAATATTGCAAAGGCAGGTCAATGACCAATGCAATATGTCATGTGCTTGATAGACCAAATGAACTGATAGCATTACATGAAAAATCACCCATTATTAAAAAAACTAAATTATTCCTTCTGTAGAAGTGAATTTCATGCAATAGCCAAATGCAAACACAAAATGTGTTTGTGTTATCATTATATCAAATTCTCTGATGTTGAGGGAGGTGAATATTTATGGCTCTAGTCCAAGGGAACAACATCAGCAATGACAACAATAATGTTGAATACAAGTTTTGAGAATTTGGTTTAATTTGCCCAAAGGTCTGTTTATTGGTATTTTGGTGACTTAAAGTGAAATAATTTTTCCAGCCCAGATGCTTTAATTGTAGAACTAAAAATTTTCACATCATAAATTAGCATTCCAATTTAATTATAAGTGAGAATTTACAAGAACCTGTCTTTTTTTTAATATTCTTCTGAAATGATCCATTTCTTGGTGAATGTATAATCATAGTAATACTAATTTTTAATGCAATTGAAATACAAGTTCCTATTTGATAAATGAAGTTAAGCAGGACATGCAGTTTGTAGCAAATGGGTGACAAAGTAAAGATATTCTATATTTAAATGGCAAGAAGAAAAGCAATTTGCAAGCTACAAAATACAGTAGCTGACCACTGACATAAATTATATATTGATTGTGATAGCAAAACTGGCAGATTAATGTTTTGAAAATGACACATTAACCACATCTTCAAGAAGAATGCCATGACAGTTACAGATTATAATTAATAACTTTTATTCATTTTTTTTGCTTACTTTAGCAAACTAAAACCTTTAAACTATATATGATATACAAATTGATATAGTGGGTAACTGAATGATAAAGTGAAAAAAAAACTTTTATGTTATGCATTTCATTCCCTGAATGGACTTCTTCATAGTAATAAGGGTTTTATAGATGGAGTTAGTCTTAAATAAATATACTGAGGGAAGAAATACAACAAATGCCAGTTTTCTCAATCTAAAAATGCAACTGGCATTTTTCCTCCTCCCTATATATATGTTATGGATAGTGGCTCAGAGTGAAGAATTGGAGAGCTAAGTTTGAATTCCAGTTGGGCTCATTACATTCACTTACAGGCAAATACCACTGAAAAAAGGATGAATCTATTTTATCCCTGCAACTATGGGTTAAATAATATCTGGAATGATCATTGTTATTTTCAAAAAATTGTTAATGCTTGGTATTGTTATTATTAGTAGTAGTAGTAACAGCAAAAATGACTATCAGTAACTCATAGTAACAACACTGACTCCAAAGTGGTAAGTGACCCTAGATTGACAACTTGAAATGTTTACAAAATTGGAAATTCAAAACAAAATAAATGTCAAAATGATGCTACGGATTCATAATTATTGATGATAATGTTTGAAAGAGGATCAATTAAAAAGGCAGTATTAGAGAATTTTAATCAAACATCCCTGGGAACAAGAATAATTGGTTTACTGAAATCACTACAAAGGGACCAAAGTAAAACAATGTCTAGTATTAAACCATGACAAATATTTCTTCCATTTGTAATTTAATTGGCAGATGAAATGTTAAAACAATTATATATATATATATATATATATATATATATTATATATAATATATATATATATTTATATATAATATATATTTATATATATATATATTATATATAATATATATATATATTTATATATAATATATATTTATATATATATATATTATATATATTTATATATATATATATTATATATATTTATATATATATATATATTATATATATTTATATATATATATATATTATATATATTTATATATATATATTATATATATTTATATATATATATATATATTTATATATTATATATATTTATATATTATATATATTTATATATTATATATATTTATATATTATATATATTTATATATATTTATATATTATATATATTTATATATTATATATATTTATATATTATATATATTTATATATTATATATATTTATATATTATATATTTATATATATATATATATTTATATATATATATATATATATTTATATATATATATATATATTTATATATATATATATATATTTATATATATATATATATATATATATATATATATATATATATATGGATAAATTGTCTAAATTTTACAAAAATAAAAATAACACTGACATCTCATTTTAACAGATATATTTACCAAAATTACACAAAAATATTTTGAAATACTAAAGAGTAAATTTATTCAATAAAATTACCATTGGCTTCAACCACAGCCTCCAGATGACCTTGGAATCTCCTGCAACACTTCTGGACAGTCTCCTTGTTTAAGTTGGTGAATGTGTGCCATAATCCCTGCTTTCAGTTCATCTTTGGTGTTACAAGGAGTTTTGCTGGTCTTTCATTCAACTGCACCCCATACATAATAATCAAGGGAGTTATGTAGCCAGATTTAAGGGATGATGTCATCACAGAAAGTATTTGACAGCTATGACTGGGTTACCCTGCCTGTGTGGCATGACGCAGAGTCCTGTTGTCAGGCATAGGGTCTTCCAGCAGTCCCCTTCTTGACCCAGGGCAACACTACTCTTCAAGGCACTTGATGTAGGCCTCTGTATTGAGTCTGAGGCACTCATGAAAAAATCCAGTACTCTTCTTATCAGAACAATCAGAGTGAGTTTTCTGAGTTGTTGTGCCTTTGTAATTCCCATTAGCCTCATTCATCTCTTTTCAAATCCTTTGCACTGCCCTCAAACAAAACTCTGAAATATTTATATTAGAGCTTCCTCCATGAATGCCAAGCAGTACAGCATGCCATTTCCAAATTTATGGCAGAGTGAATTTCATCAGGGTGCTCTATTTCTCACAGGTGGTGTCCAATTGTCCCTACTATACTCTCCAGTATGTATGTGCATTTTTGTCAAATCAAAAAGAAGCAATGTACATGCATAAAATTAAAAATATAAAATAATATATATATAAATAAAAAGAAAGAACAGTAAGATATATATAATCCGGTGTTCTTACTGATATTTTTATTTTTACAAAATAGTGCTCAATGTAAATTTACAGAGCATTAAAATATAAAAAATAAAAGTTTACTGAATCAGAGAAATGAATTAGCTATTTTTTGCCGTCATTGTCAAAAATTTTCCATAAATAATATTTTTTTAAAAAATTTTTAAAAAAATGTGACCTGGTAATATACATACTTAAACATGATATGAAAAAATGATTTTATATACTGTAAGTAATTCTATCTAAGCTTTCGGCTTACATAAGCCATTATCAAAAATGACAATTACATTTCAATATATCAAACAATACACAGACAAAACGATAATGATAGTCTGTTTTTGTTGCATGAAAAATTTCAAAGAAATGACAAACTCGTGTATACGAGATGCGGAAGCGAAAATCATATGACAGCTCATGACATCATACATGACCAAGCGAGATTGGATTTAAACATGTATCAATATGGTGATTTCCTTTCATCTTTCAACGATAATGTTATTAAGCTTATCAGACAATATGAAAGGAACTTACTTAAAATAAATAGACAAAACTTGTCTATATTATTTAATGAAACATGCATCAATGAAAAATTGCTGCCTAAATACACACAATATACATATATATAATCTACATACACACTGAGAAGTTCTCATCCCAACCAACAAGGAAATGATATACAATTACAAAACATACATTCTATTTTTCATATTCATTCTAGACTTTAACAGACTATGTCATTTCTCAAGTTTCGTCAACTTTTCAAAAATTCCTGTTTATGTTTGTCCATTAAAATTTCAGGTCATAAGCAATCATAAAGGCTTATCTTTTGTTGCTTTAAATAATTTTCTTACCCGTTACCACCCTTCTTTGTCACTATTCTGCCATCCATTCACAAAACTTAAGTTTCTTGCTGTTTCACTCAGATTCTCATACCTTCAGTATGCCCTGTGAGTGCTAAATTCTCTTATCCTACTTTCCTCTATTATGTGTTCCAGAAATTTCAGTTATTGCTTTTTGATGGGAAAATATAAATTTCTTTGTTGTTCCTGTTTTCCTTAAATCTTCCTCCTTGCTCACATGCCATTCTCCATGATTTTTTCTCAGTATTCATTAGTAGAACCACATCTTTGTTGCTTCAAGTCTCCATCTGTGAGGAAATTGTCCAGCATTCACTGCCATATAGGAAAGTAGATATTATATAGCAATTTTGGCACACTCTTTTCTTTGTTTCTAATATTTCCTATGTTTTAATACTTTGCTTAGATTCTAAATGACACCTTTCACAATTCCCATGCACCTTCAGTTTCCTGTGTCATATTTGCCATTGTTTGTTACTACACCACCCAGGTAATTAATTTTTTGTACTTGCTTGATTTTGATTTCCCAGTATGTAGCACACACCTTAGGCTGTTTCCTTATTGTTAATAATTAGGTCTTTCTACTTACCTTTTCTTTTTACTTCCTTGTCTCAGAGTTCTTTCAGTTTCCATTATGCATCTGTCATAAATACAGTATCATTCACCTATCTTAAGTTAAGATTATGTCCACCAATTAAACATTCTTGTAGGTCTTGTTATCTTAAAATTGTCTCACTATATACATTAAATAAATCTAGTGTGAAAATGCCATGCCATACTCTTTCTATTTTTGTGTATTTAATGAACTTTATCCATATGCAATCTATTTGTTCCTACTAGAGGTTTTGTATTTGTCAAATATCTTCACTCGTGTAAATCAAGCTTTTCTAGTATTCCAAGTAGATCTTTGTGTCATACCTTATCAAATGCTTTTGTGCAATCTATGAAACAAGTACAGGTCTTTCTGCATTTGTATTGTTCACACTGATAATATTCTGATCATAAAAATTACATTTCTTGTTCCAGTGTTTTGAACAAGGCCATACTCTTCTTACCTTTTTAATTATGTATCTCATTAAGCTAACAGATAGAGTTTGCATTCATTTGAACCTGGATTCTTTTGTGTCACATTCAATACTGATCTGAAATCTTTGAGTATTTTGCTGCTGACATATTTTTCATTTACTGATTATATTATTTATTGTTCCCATCTTTGTTGTTGCTATTACAACAATTTGGACATTGTGATAACAACAACAACAAAGATGGGGAAAATTTCCATGTGTAAATAATGTAAAAAATGATAATTTATCAGACCCAAAATTCTGTCAGATATTTTCATTTGCTGTTTGCAGAAAGCTTATTAAACCAAAAATCATCTAAGGCTGATTTCAACTATATTACAATCCCATCAGACCCTGTTATTTTGTTTCTATTCATCTTGGCTCAGATTTTAATACCACAGGTTCTTCCATATTTTTATGTATTATTAATTTTGCCCCACTGTTGTCAAAAAAATAAATCTATTTATACATTACATTTTTGTAAAAAGGGCACTTATACTTAACACCAAAAAGAGATGGTTAAAATTTCTAGAGCACATAATGAGGAAAGAGGACTTGGAAAATTTGATACTCGCAGGAGAGATTGAAGGCAAGAGGAATGGAGGAAAACAACACACAACCTACCTAGCGAGTTTGTGTAAATGGATTACAAGCAGGGTTTAGGAGAGATAACAGAAAGACAAAATTGATTAAGAGCTACAAAGGACAGGAAATTGTGGAGAGTCATGATTGCCAATGTCCTGAAAAAGAAAAAGTATATTTTTTCTTTACCTCTTTTTAGACTTTATGCATGCTGTTGAAGAGTAAGTCCTGTTTTTAATCTTTCTATTCATGGCAGCTATGTCTATGTTCTTTAGTGTTTCTGTCATTCCAGTGAGCAATTCATTTTTTGCTTGTTTGCATCTATTCTGATATCAGAAACTGGTAAAGCTGAGTACTTTTCAGCACTCTCTCATAACAATATTAAACTAATAAGTCCTGCCATATGTAATTAAAAATTACTGGGAAAACAATATAATTTTTTTTTTAATTATTTTTTCAATCCAACTTAGTAAAGTTGCCACATTTATCATCATTTTCACTTTGACTAACAGTGGAACTGCAATATTAGTTGCTTCAGGCCAAGAAAATTAAAAACAAAATAAAAAGCCTATGTCACTCTTCTTTTCATGGCCAGATGATGAATTCTCACTTCAAGTATATATCCAGAGTGGATGATCAATTATGTCTGTTGCTCACGTTTGTCAAATGCCCTGTATCAGTTACACTTAAGAACGTTTCCCCAAATTGTCAATTGCCTCCTCACTCAAACATATGATTCGATGATTTCATTTCAAGAGGTACCTCATTAAATTGGGCATAAATTTGAGAAACTTGAGATTTTTCCTTTCCCGATTACATTTTTTTTTTTTTTCCCCCTTAAATAAGCAGTTTTACACTCTTGTATTTTATATTGGCACGGCTGTGGGTTAAAATTTTATGTCTTTTTTTGTTTTTCATTTTCAAAAAAGGTAATTATTGAATTTTTACGATTTATTCACAGACATTAGCTAATGAAAGTTAGTCAGATGGCTCCCAATAACAAGTGTAGAAGAGAGTCTAAGGGATTTGCTTTAAATCTTCTTTGTGTTTTAAAGACAACACTCTCGGCTAGGGCTGAGGTTTGACATTGTAATGATTTATCTCATAAGTAAACAAATAAGTATTTACACTGCATAAATGTCATTAATTTTATAAGTGGATGCTAGAAAAACAAGGAGTTTTAAGTTTCAATTTAGAGTTTTTCATGTACTGATGGCATAACTGATACTTAAATTATGACCTTTATTGGATCTTGAACACTGGCTATTTTGTGGTAGATACACAAGTCCAGATGTAAATAAAATAAATAATGTGTTGGCTGAGATAAGTTTTATTCTTATGAATGTATACATTATATGCATATTTACTTGTACAGGGTGAGCCCAAAAAACGGGAACTTTTTAACAATCCAATAAAACTAAGAGTGATGGAAGAAAAATATTTAATTCATAGTAATTGAAACCTTAAAACATGCCATTTAAGAAACAATGATGGAATTTTCATTTTTTTTAAATTACGTCCTGTAGATGGCGTCCTCCTGTACGAATGCATTCTTGAAATCTGCTGTTGAGATTCCTCATTGACTGCTGCAACATCTCAGCTGGGATACTGTGAATTTCATTCTTGTTACTAAAATGGCGGAATGTTTACTTGCTCAAGGTCACTGTCTCGCAGTGTTGCCATTTGCTCATGTCTGGCAATACGCACTTCAAAAATTCCCATTTTTTGGGGTCACCCTGAAAAGTTCTTAGCCTGAACAAGAAGGGATGAAAAAAGAATTCTGTTTGAACATTTGGTCAGATTTTGAGAAGTGGGTTGGACCAAGAACTTTTCAGCACCCTGTCATATATATATATATATACACACACACTGATATATGCGTATAAGTGTAAAACATTATTTATTTAGGGAGAGAGAATGAGAGGCATACCATAATTATATGGTATATGGAGATACAAGTCCAGATATAAATGAAGGATAGAAAGAGATTTATATAGCTGTCACAGATCTAATAAGTAGATTAGGAAGATTGTACAGCAATAATGTTCCAAATAGGAAGAGTCTGCATACCATAAAGATCAGTATTCAAATTTAAACATTTACTTGAATTTAAACACTAGTTAGCAGCATCAGGAACAAACTCACTCTTGTTTCAGGTAGGTGTATAAATCAACACCTATTTAATAAGCTTGGCCATTTTACAGAGCATCAAATGAAAATCAAATATTTTGCAGAATTAAGCCATTAACCAATGCACCATAATAGGTGTCAATTGATACATAGATAGAAAACAGGAGATAGATTATTAACGATTCCCTAAAAATATATTGTTGAGTAATAGGCTTCTTTATAAATTCTCTACATTTTGCATGCTTATTAAACCTTTATTGTGTCAAGCAGAAAAATCATCCAAAGCATGAACAATCAAAAGTTTGAAAGAAAGGCAAGCAGTTTTACAATAAATTGCTCAATACCACAGATAGAGCATTAATAGGATTAATACGAATAAATTTGTCACTTGTATATACCTCCTGACAAGTGGACAGAATGATGACAAATTGGTTCAGCTCTGAAACTCCAGTGTCGAGGCACTGAATGATAAACAAATTATCAATCAACTAATTGACAAATACCTCCTGACAAGTGGACAGAAGGATTACAAATTTTATTTGTATTAATCCTATATATATATATATATATATATATATATATATATATATATATATATATATATATAAGTATGTCAGATCCAAGTTCTATCACACAACGTTTAAAGACACATTCTTGTGCACCTTCAATATATTACTTATTAATAACACCACTATATTACATCATGAAAATTGTTGTGGCCTGTTAGGGGCCAGAAAGAAAGACACAGAAAGAAAAAGGTAGGTTTAACAAGTGTACTGAAATAACAGATATATACAAGGTAAGAGTGTTATTAGTCAGCAGATAGAAGTGTCCATCCAAACTGTCAGGTTACACTGCATCTCAACTGCCTTCCTATAGGAAGTCTCGCAGTTTGGTATTCATGAAAGGAGGAAGAGTTCATTCCCATGTAGGTAGGTACCATAACAAAAATAAAAATAAAAAATATCAAATTCTCAAGGCTCTCTATATAAGGAGCAAGCAACCAACACTAAATTAGGTTAGTTATGAATACAGCAACAATGTTTCAAAATGTTTATAATAGCAATGGTTTTAAAATTCTTTTTTAAATGTTTTGTACAAAAGATACAATCATATAGATTAAGTTATCTCCCTTAGATTATAAGCATGAAAAATGTAATATTGTTAAAACAGTTAATTTTCAAAACAATTGTGACAGAGCGCGTTAGTGTGTGTTCACAAAAAAAAAAAAAATCACAACTATGACTTGCATTAATTCTTTTGTCTTAGCAATTCACAACTGAAGATGATCTCGGATAAGATTGAAAATACTTGGGAAATAAAAAGAAAAGAAAAAAATATGGTGCCTTCCTTAATGTATTTAATATCAACATTAAGAGAATTCAAGAAGATCAAAATAAAGATAGACATAATATATCCAGATTATTCAACTAAATATGCTTGAATGAAGATATGTTGCCTAAATATCACATACCACTAGTATGATGGAGTTTCATGCATGATGCAATCTTCAATGTGCTGAATATGAACTGACCATTACACAATTTGAATTATAATATATCTGGTTATTGCAATGTTGGCATAGTTCTATATTATGCTGGGATTACAGTTTTTTAATTCTAAAATTTTAAAATTATATTTGGCAATTAAGTGGGATTTATATATAAAAAATGATAAAAATTTTTAAAGAGCACAAATTAAATTTTACCACCACCACTAAAGCAAAAGTGATCAACTTTTTCGATTTAACCTTAGACCTGAATAATGGTTATTATAAACCATACAAGAAAGATCTAATATAACCTTAGATACATTAGTAAAGAATTAAAACCACCACAATAAAATTTTAGATAATTTACATAAAGCAGTTCAAGTTAGGTTATCCACCAACTCCAGCAATAAGGAAATATTTGATAAGTCTAAAATTATATACAGGCTTTAGAACTCAACCATCAGAAAGCCAATTGTCCATAGATGGACAGAAAAAAAACAACAGTCAAAATATGTATGGGTTTTAACAGACTAGAGAATCAGGAAACTGAGAACAAGCATCTAAACATGAGGAAACTGTAGAGACATTTCAGAAGACAAATTAAAGGAATTGCAAATGAAATACATGATTACAGAAGGGAGATTTAAAAAAGAAACTGAATTGTTATTAACAGTTTTCCAAAGCAATGCTATAAGAACTGATTATATAAAGGTTAAGATAGACAAGACACAGGAGAATAGTAAATAGTAATACCAAGCTAAAGACAAGACAAATCAACAATAAACAGATGAAGTAAGTTAGAATAGAAGGAACAAAAAAATAGGCATGACTGGGTGGGAAGGATGATCTATTGAGAACTGTACAAATGATGGGCCATCCTGACTATTGGTAGATACACAAAGAAGAATCTGTCTTAGAGAATGAAAAAGAAAAACCTTTGGGATTTTGACATTCAAATGGCCCACTTAATCCAAGTGAGATGGCCAGATCTAATTATCATGAAGAAAAAAATGTGACAGTGGATTCCACTGTTCCAACAGCCCACAGAGTAAAATTAAAACAAAGCAAAAACCTGGATAGGTGCCTGAAGCTGAGCAGAGGACAGAAGAAATTGGGAAACCTGAAAATGATAATAGTGTCAATCATTGTTGGAGTTCTAGAAATGGTACAGAAAAAGTTGTAAGTGCCAGAATTCTGATAAGACCATTGAGATAACAGCACTACTGAAAACAACTACAATACTGAAAGTTCCAGGGCACTGAGAAATATTTCTGTCTCTTAATCACCAATATAATCCATCATAATTTCATTGGTGTGAAAATACAATGAGAATAATAAAATATAAAGTATGATAGCTAAACTTTTACCCTTTCCACAATGGCTAAATTTACCCATTGCATAATTATTATGAATATTATTTTTATATTTTTTTTTTTTGAGCTTTTCACCCCAAGCAAGGCTGGAAGCCGCTAGCATGCAAGGGGTTACAGAAAGTTTGGAGGAAGAGCAGATAGGAGTGGTAAAGTAGAGGATGTGGAGAAAGATAGTGGATCGATCAAGGCAAGGGGGTTACAGATGATTTGGAGTGAGAGCAGATAGGAATGAAAGGGGAAAGGATGTGGAGAAGGAAAGTGGATAGATCAAGGCAACTGGAGATGTCGATTGACATTACACTTAAATAGTTGGAGATTATATTTGTCAGGGAAACAGGAATAAGGAAGGGAGTTCCACAGGCAAGATGTGCGAGACATGAAGCTATTGGAGTAGAATAGACATCTACATCTAACAGTTTCAATGGTGAAGAGGTGGGAATGGGATGCCAGTCTCGTAGGACGTTTAAATTCATGAGGCCTGGGAACCAGCGAATGCAGCTCATCAGAGCAATTACCGTGAAAGTACTTGTAAAAAAGACAGAGCGAGGCAACGGCACATCTGTGAGAGAGCGACTGCAGACGAGATGACAGATCAGGGCCAATTATGTTGCATATCCATCTCTGGATCTTATCAAGAACCCTGAGGCAAACAGCAGGGGCTCCAGACCATATATAGCAGCAATACTCCATGCAAGGGCGAATGGTTGATTTATAGATTTGAAGGATCGATTCTGGGGAGAAAAATTTCCTGGCTCAGCACAGGGAGCCAACTTTCCTTGCAGTGGATGAAGCAATTGACTCAATGTATTTGTTCCATCTCAGGTCAGCGTGAGACCGAGCAGCCACGGTGAGGAGCTCTCGAAAAGATGGTCTTCATACATTCTAATGGGATGCAGGGATGGATCCCTGTTGTGGTTAATAGAGAGCAGTTTTGTTTTAGAGGCGTTAAAGTTAACCAACCAATTCTTGCCCCAGTTCACAACCGATTGTAGGTCCTTTTCGAGACGAACTGCCAGGTTAACTATGTCAGCATCACTAGATTTGTTTTTGAGGCAGGAGTAAATTGTGGTGTCATCCACGTAGATGCCAACTTGGGAATCTATGGCGTCAGGAAGATCATTTATGAATATGAGGAACAGAGTAGGGCATAGGATGGAGCCTTGAGGAACACCTGCGTTAGTGGGATAGGAGCTGGAGATGAATCCATTGAGAACAACCTTCAATTCACGGTTTGACAGGAATGATTGTATTAGGTCAAACAATCGACCTGTAATACCATAACCCTGAAGCTTGCGAAGAAGGCCGGCATGCCAAACCCTATCAAATGCTTTGGAAATGTCTAAGGCCACGGCACGAGCTTCACCGCTATTATGAATAGCTTCGTAGACAAATTCAGTGATGGCAGTAAGCACATCGGCTGTAGATCGGGCAAAGCGGATACCATACTGCTTGTCTGAGAGCAGATCATGGGATATAAGGTGGTTAACCACTTCGGTGTTGATAAGGGCTTCGAAGACTTTGCCGAAGAGGGGTAGGAGACTGATAGGATGGTAATTAGAAGGGTCGGAGTGGTCACCAGAGTTCTTAAAGACAAGAACAATGGATGAGGACTTCCAGCAGTCAGGAAAACAAGACTCCTTGATGCAGTAGTTGTATAACTTAGAGAGGGCAGGCACCAATTCAGGCATGCATTTCTTCAGTAGCCTTGTGGTGATCTAAGTTAGAGATAATGCCCAATACCAATGACGGGGATATGTGCAATCCGCTCAAAAGGGCCTCAGTTCTGGGAGGGAAATCGGGCATGGGTACCCCGGAAGCGTCAAGCGTCGAATTGGAAGAAAACTTCCAAGCAAAGCATTCAGCCTTGTCGGCAGAGGTGGTCAGGACCTCAAACTGATTGAACAGGGGAGGAATGGAGGGTTTGCTATTGTTCAGAACGCTCTTGCAGAGACGCCAATAATCCTTGGAGCCAAATTTACGAGATGCAATACGTTCCTTCATCCGAGCAGCAAATAGTGACTTAGCTTCTTTGAGGATATGCTTACACTCGTTATGGGCAGAGGTAAATAGGCGTCTATTGCAGTCAGACATATCGCTACGAAATAGGTGGAAGAAGTGGTTCCTATGGGCAATGGCGGCTGAGCAAGCAGCTGAGAACCAAGCAGAGGAGTGCGGTTTGACCTTAAATTTCCTTGAGGGGATGAAAGCGTCAATTCCAGCTTTGACCCAGGAAGAGACCTCTGAAGCACTTTTTTGAATGGGGAGCTTAAATACAGCATCCCAGGGGACATCGGAGGAAATCACGGAACGAGTCCCAGTCAGCTTGTTGGTAGCAGAATGAGGTTCTGGTAGTAGGAGGCTCTTTGCAGGGGGTGGGGTTGAAAGAGATACTAACAGACACTACAGCATGATCAAAGTTACCGAGAGGACAGAGCTGTGTGGCACTACAAGATGCCTGCTCCATAGCTCAGAGAGTAGCAAGTTTGCTTTCAGTACAAATACCTAGTGTTTGAATTCAGACCAAATCAAGCATTTCAAATAATTATTTTCAAAACATTCAGAAACAAACTCCACAAAAGAAAATTGATACTACACAAACTTCCTGCCCTATTATAAATATCTTGTTTTGTGCTAATTCTGAATTATACCAAATAGATTATGATCTAAAGAAAGTTATACTTAAAAGAGAAATTAAAGCAAAATTCAGTAAAAATCTCACAAAAAGGAAAGTGTGAAGATAAATTCATCATAAAAAACGAAAGTAAGTTTTGAATACAAAGGAAAAAAGAAATAAGAATAAATGAAAAGATACAAATAAGTAAAAAGTGAAGGGATTAAATCAAAAAGCAAATAAAGAGAAAGTAAAAAGAGGAATAAAAATTGAAGTAAAAATGAAAAAGAAAAACACAGGAAGAACAAAAAAAGATAAACTAAAAGAAAAAAATTAAATTTAAAACAGAAAGAGAATCTTGCAAAAATTAGAAATAAAAATAAAGAAATGAAAATAAGTAAAATATAAAAATAAAGAATAAAGAAAATAAAAGAGGAAGCAAGAAGTGAGAAAGAACAAAGAAAGTAAGAAAGAAAAGATAAAAAAGAAATAACAAAAAAAGGAGACAGTAAAGTGAAAGTACAGTACAAAATGTCATCCTGCCACACTATTGACTCAAAGTGTCAATGAGTCACTTTTCAATATGTAACTTTAAGTGTGTCACATTCATTCACTAAAATAATCCACTCACTTTTTTTCTGATCCTATATCAATTACAACATAAAAGCATTGGCTCAACAGTAAATTGATTCCCTGATCAACTTTTGGAAAGATGATTGTGTTTTAAGTTCATTAAACTGTATTAATATTTCAGAAACATGAGATCTTCAGTGCAAACAACTCTCTCAGGTATTACTCAATGGTACATTCTTAACAACATGCCCTTATACTAAATGATGACATCTACTCATAATGAGAATGTACAGTTTATTCCTTTTCTTCCATATTTTTAACTCCAATAATCAAAATCATATAAAGATATCTTTGCTTCTCATCTCTATAGTTTGCTTAGGTTAATGACTTAAATGAAAAGCAATAATTCTTTTCATGTTTATTTTTATAATGAAAATCATTTAAATGGACCTTTGCTGAAAATAAATTGGAGGGCTCTGAAACAATTTCATGCTAATGAACATTCACATTTTACTGCCGCCTCTTGATTTTGTTGCAGAGGAATGCTTGTGGGTGTTTGTAAGTGTTAGGGTAATTACCAAATACTTAGGATAATGAATGTTTTAAATACTGGATAAATTATGTTGGATATGGTTCAGTGAGGTTGAGGATTCATAATATTTTATCTTTTTGATATCACAGTCTCTTGAATATAATAATTGATTTAAATCTAAATTTGCAAATTTCAAACCATCATAGACTTTAACACCGTGTTACCAATTCATAAATTAATCAGAAAATAAGAATTATTAGCATTCTTTAAAGATTAATGTTTTCTAATAAACGTTATTTATCATTAACATTTAACAACTTTTTCTATCTGATAAAACACACAAGAAATCATAACCATCAAAAGTCTTTCAAATTTTGTTCAGATAAATGAAATATTGCCTCGTGTTTTTCATGTTGTCAGCACAATGCTTTGACTGATCTGTTTTCTCTTTTTGTCAGGTGTATACAATTCATAAAAGGAGAGAACTTATTTTCTTTTTAGCAGTCATCCATGAAGCTAGAAGAAAAATTAAATAACACTCCACAATGTAACAATTACTCATTATTGGTTGTTTCTAAGATAGGAAACAGAAGGGCTCTCAGGACCAGCTATGTCTGCAACAGAAAATAGTCTTTATGTAATAGGTTCAGAAGCTCAGATACAAATGGTTTATCAAAGTTACAAATTCAGGGTCCTTGTTGGCCTGTTATTGGAGAAAAGCTTGATAAATGCTAGTTATAAAAACCCAAGTAACTGTGACAAAGTACATACAGGAGAAACCAGTAAGTACAAGTGTGAGCCAAAAATTATCTGTACTTTCAGCATAACATATCTTTAGACAAGAGTTACTTACCCTTGTACTTAGGAAAAAGGGAAGGTAGAAAAATCTGGTATGACAAAACATATCTGTAGAGCAGAATGTATATATTATCTTCTCTGAGATGAGGACCAAATAATTGACAGGGATCACTGCTGGAGAGTAAGAAAGTTGAAAGAGGCAGCATATATTGTCTTACCATCCCGGTGTATAAGTTGGGCTTATATAAATAGCAGCATTGTGTGGCTGTCTTTACTGAGCAAAGAAGGTGTTGGGGAACTTCCCCATGTATAATTTGGAACCACCTGATTATATTAGTTGTGATTTGGTTTCTAAAATGGACTGATCCAGTATACAGGGTGTGATGGATAAATTCTCATCTAAATTACACAAAAATAAAAATAACACTGACATCTCATTTTAACAGATATATTTACCAAAATTACACAAAAACATCTCAAGGTACATTTTAGAGTAAATATATTCAATAAAATCACCATTGGCTTCATCCACAGCCTCCAAACAACTTAATAACCTAATAACCAAGTGGGTTGAAACCCTGGGAGTTGGTGTCTGACATCCATGACTGTGTTCTCCTGCTTGTGTGGTATGGTGCAGAGTCTTCTTGCCAAAGATATGGTCTTCCAGCAGTCACCCTCTTGGCCCACCCTCAACACATAGACCTACCTCAAGTGCCTCTTCAAGGTACTTGAGGTAGGTCTCCGTGTTGAGTTTGGGGCCCTCACCAACAAATTCATGAGTTCTTTAATTATCAGAACAATCAGAGTGTGTTTTCCAAGCTGCTGTACCTTCGTAATAACCATTAGACTCATCATCCAACACTTTTCAAATCCTCTGCACTATCCTCAGATTGATACCCAAACACTCTGAAATGTTCATATTGGAGCTTCCAGCATGAATGCCAAGCAGTACAGCATGCCATTTCCAAACTTCTGGCAGAGTGAATTACATTATGGTGTTCTTTTTCTCACAGACAGTGCCCAACAGACCCTACTATACTGTGTGGTCAACAAAATCAAAAACAAACAACACACATGCATAAAATTAAAATTATAAAATGTCAGCAATTTACCCATCACACCCTGTATAAATGACCACCATGTTTTCTGTCACCTTTTTTGGAAGAAGTAAGTGTTTCTCTTTTCTTACAGATTGTATACCTGATGAAGAATGAATCAGCCAAAATGACATAAAGAAAAAGAACATGTTTATTTGCTCAAAACAAAATCTTCAATTTTTAAACATTTTTCTCAGTGTTATCAACAATATATAAAAATCTTTTTTTTTGTATATGACCAAAATTAACTGTTTGTAGTATTTCTTCAAATCACCCAGCACCTGAATTTCCTTCTCTAATTAAATGAACTGTAGAAATTTAGCAGGCAAAATATAAATTCAATTAATATTAGATTAATATCTTTATAGACTGTCATATATAGAAATACAAATTTCAAATATACTTTTGAAACATCTTTTCCTATCTCTTTAAAATTACATTTACATCTTTACTATAATGTTCTACTTAATATAAATCTGAAAAATATATTTGTAAGTCTTTAACATTAGAATAATAGATTAGAAAATGTGGTGTGATTATTTCAACTGGAAAACCATAAGAATTAACATAGTGATATTTTCTAAAAATGTCACAACTTTCTTACTCAAATAATAATTACCTAAAAGTATGTTTTTAGAGTAACTTTTATTCTTTATTGATTTTATTTTAATTTTCTAATAGGAACAGTTCTAGAGATAAACATCGTATATAAGAAATTATTTATGACATCTTAATTCAAAGACTAATAAGCTAAATAATGCAGTCACAATTTTTTTAACTATATTTGTTTGCAACTTTTCTAAAATTTCTCAAAATGAGTGCAAATTAAAATTTTCAATGTATTAATAAATGGAAGATTGAAAGGTACAGCAGATAATCCTGATTCCAATTTTTGAAAATTTTTATAAAAAGAACAAAAAGCCTTCAGGTAACATTATGCATGTAAAATTAAGTGAATGAATCACAAAAAAAAGCAAATGAAAAAAAGCCAGTACAACTTGAACTACTAACAATGGCCACCAATTTCTAATTCCTGCATTCCATAGTAGGTTTTTCTGAAGGCTAATGAATGTTTAACATTTGCTTTAATTACTGCTTTTTTTTTCTTAGCACTGCTACTGATTATTGCAAAATGCAAAACAGTGTACAAAATATTTTAAATGTTAAGGAAGGTGTCTCTTAGCAAAATCAACCTGAAAATACAAAACAGCCTTGCAATCATGTACTAATAAGGATGTGATTTCTCAAAAAAATAAAAAGCTACTTCTTCTCTATTACTATTTTATTGAAAGGTTATAGCTTTAAATAGCACACAGAAGGCATGCAAGATAATAAGCTGAGATATATTCCAAGAGTCTCTTTAACATGTTTGTTTTATTTTTGTTGGCAGTCAGTTTGTATTATAATGTCACATCAATAGTGATTGTCCCTGCCTTTCTGCAAGGGTTTCTGATCTTTTCGTATGTATGACCTGTCATACATACTTGCAGTACTGAAAAAGCTGACATTTTTTACCTTTTCTATTGGGCTGAAAAGACAGAATACAAATGAAGAGACTAATAATGAATGGACGGATCACATCAATGATTGGAATGACCATGTCAAAGAACAAAGAATGAATGGAATGATCTCTTCATATAACAAGTAATGAATGGAATAATCTCCTCAAATATCAAACAATGAATGGCATGATCTCTTCATATAACATACAATGAATGGAAAAAGAAAAGAATTATTCTTGCAATCCAAAATATGTTGCATTTTTAAATAACCCACAGAACTCAGAGCTGTCTGAGTGGAATTCTCTCCTTACCAATGGAATATAAAGGGAATGAGGATGATTCAACCATGTGTAAGTGGCATGGCAAAACTTAGCTGTAAATGTCAACAATGGTAAAATGAAGTGGAAGACAGTTACAAAGACTGAATAAAATATTCCCATCACAGATGGAATGATCATAAGACCCTAATTTTAGGAAGTGGGTTGGTTCAAGAATTTTTCAAAAAGTCCTTGTATGTAATTTCAATTCATGAAAGTGGCATGTTGTGTCCTAACTCTAAACGGCTGAAATAGTAGAACTAAACTAACAATAACATGTAATAAAAGAGTAATACTAAATAAGTACAAAACAAGACACATACCATATTAATGATGAAATGATCACTTCATAGAACCAAAAATGAATGGAATTATTTCTTCACAGGACAAATAATGAATTGAATGATCTCTGCAGATAACAAACAATGAATGGAATGATCTTTTCATAGAACTATTAAATGATGAAATGATCACTTAAGAGAACAAACAATGAATATAATGATCCCATCAATGAATGGGATGGTCACTTCATAGAAGGAATGAATGGAATGATTTCTTCATAGAACAAACAATGAACTTATAACACATATATTTTAAGTACTTTTCTTCTTGTTTTATTTGACACTTCAGGATATAAGTTATCATGGCTCTCCACAAATAGCACTAAGTAATGTTTGACTCTTTACTATCCCACTCTGTTCATGTTCTGCCATCTTTTTGAACAAGCTCATTAGATATGTTATTTGTTGCTTCCTTCTGCCCCTCTTACTTGCAATATGTCCTGTGAGTGTCAGATTCTGCAAGCCTCCTTTCCTCATTATTTGTCCTTGAAAATAAATTGTCATTTTTTTGTCTTTTTTGTTCTGATTTACCCTAAGACCTCTTCATTGCTCACATGGCCCGTCCATGTTATTCTCAGTATTCTCCTGTAGAACCACATTCCTCTTGCCTCATTACAGCTTCGTGCATGAGGAAATTGTCCAGTATTAAATTCTATATGGAAGGACTAATATTGCATAACAGTTGAGCATTCTTATCTTTATTTCCAACAAAATTTTCCCATTTCTCTATATTGTGTTTAGTTTCTGGAAGGCATCTTTCATTATTCAACTGTGTCTCCGGATTTCTGTGTCACATTTTCCATTGTCGGTTATAACATTTCCCAGATAGTTAAATTTTGCACCAATTTGTAGTTCACATCTTGGGCAGGCCCTCTAGATAATGACTATACATTATAAATTCTTACAATTGTTAGTTAGTCCTTTCTTCTTGCTTTCCTTTAATACATTGTTGAGAAATATCTGCATTTTTTGTGTCTGCCAGCAATACAGCGTCATCTACATATATTATGTTGTTGAAATTATGACCACCAAGAATAAATCCCAACAGACCCTGATCTATCTTAAGATCTCCTCATTGTATAGGTTAAATGAATCTGGTAAGAGTAGTCCTAGTAAATAAACATCATAAAATGAAATTAAATAACAAAGGTTAAGGATAGTTTCAGAAGCAGTTCGTATCTTAGTAATACTGCAACTTCATAAAGTGACCCAAGATTATTTTTCAAAGTCCACTTTGTGGCTGCTGAAAAATTCTCAGCCCAACCAAAAGGAATGACCTAAAGCCATGAAGCATATAAGCTAGTATGCTGAACAACAACAAACCCACAATATCTTCTTTATTCAATCAATTTGAGGTCCTCAGCTGACATGGCTGAATTCTTTGTTCAGAAATTCTCGTCCAATTCAACACTCGACTCCTTTCTGGTGTGTACCCACACCAGATTTTCCCCCTAGAACTAAGGCTCTATGAGTGAAATGCACATAACCCCAACAATGGTATTGGACATCATCTCTAAATTAGGCTCCCATAAGGCTAGTGGTGGGGACAGAATACCAGCCATTGTCCTGAAGAAATGTGCTCCTGAACTGGCTCCTGTCTTCTCCAAACTTTACAACTACTGCTTCACTGACTCTTGCTTTCCAGCCTCTTGGAAGTTTTCATCTGTTGTGCCTGTCTTTAAGAACCCTGGAAACACTTCTGACCCATCTAACTACCATCCTTTCAGTCTCCTACCACTCTTCAGTAATGTCTTTGAGGCTTTAATCAATGTCGAAGTTGTTAAGCACCTTAGATCCCATGATCCGCTCTTTGATAAGCAATATGGTTTCTGCTTTGCCAGATCTACTACTGACATGCTCATGGTCATAACTGAATTTGTATACCAAGTACTTCACAATAACAGAAAAGCTGGAGCTGTTGCTCTTGATATCTCTAAAGCATTTGATAGGGTTTGGCATGCAGGCCTTCTTCGTAAGCTTCAGGGATATGGCATTACAGGACTTAATACAATCATTCCTGTCAAACCATGAAATGAAGGCCATCCTAAATGGGTTCTCCTCCAGCTCCTTTATCATGAATGCTGGTGTTCCCCAAGGTTCTATCTTGGACCCTGCACTGTTCCTGATCTTCATTAATGACCTTCCCAATGTCATCAGTTCCCAAGTAGGCATCTACATGGATGACACGACTATTTATTCCTGCCTCAATAGCAAATCCGGTATCATTGACAAAACTAACCTGTGTTCTGGCCTCAAAAAGGACCTTCCAATCTTGAGTGGGACAGGAAATGGCTTGTAAATTGTAACACCTCCAAAACAAAACTGCTCGCATTTACCCATCATAGAGAACCCTCCCTGCCTCCCATCAGAATGGCTGATTCCCAACTCCATGAGAGTGCCTCACTGCACCTGCTTGGTCTCATGCTGTCCACTGACATGAGGTGAAACAAATACACTGAATCAACAGCTTCATCTACGTCAAGGAAAGTTGGTTCTGTGAGTCGTGCCAGAAAATTTTTCTTGTCTGAGTCCATCCTTCAAAAATCTTATTATAAAAATACATATAAACACACTGAAATACTCACCTATATACAAAATTCACTTGCTTAGAGATTCTGCAAAGTCTCGATACTCTCCTCCAAAAATTTACTCCCGAGTAAAACCTTAACAAAAACCAATCGTTCTTCCGTGATGAGAGTTTTTAACCCAAACTCATACAGAAACCACATCACTTGAGAACTACCGATGGCAGCAACAACTAAAATGGATAGCACATTTAACTCAAAATGGAAATAATGACATAATCATAAGTCAACATTCCACACCACTTCAAAGAGAAGGTTTGGAAGGAAATCCCTATTAATGCTGGAAAGAGCAATAACAGCTACCGGACTTGAGAAAACTGTTTTCCTAAAAAAAGTTTTTCAAAAAAAAGATTTTATAAATTTCAACCAAAAACAGTACTGGCTGCTCAGCCAATGAATGCCAAATGTTTCCTTATAGGGTAACGGTTAATATTGCCATTACCATTTGGTCAGTATATCATTTAGATTGAAAAGACAACTATTTTGAAAAGGCTGATTAGCCAATAAGATTTACAGGCCCAGCATTGAATTTACTCATGAAAGATAAATAGATTTGAGATTGTCTTATTGGCATAAATCAGATTTGCAAAAGACCTACTAATCTTGCTGACAGTTAAAATGGAGGCTGGGTGGCCCAAAAGAAAAAAAAACAAGAGAGATGAATAATGAGCCATATTCAGACAAGCATGGACTGTGATATTTATGAGGTGAGCTACTTCACTCATTTGCACATCTATTCACAGAAAATAAACCCAGTCTGTATTGTTTATAAATTTCATGTACATGAAGTGGGAGATTAAGTTTATCATTATTTATGCATGCAACTGATCCCTAATTTCATGCCTCAAAGTATTAATGTGATATACATAAGATGTTCATTAGTTTGTTGTGATGAATATTTCTAACCTTGTTATGTATAAAATGAGAGATGAGACTAATCTCTCATTTGGTGTTCATTATCAAAGTTAGTCATCAAGAAATGAAGTATGATGACAGTTCATTAATTTTTAGGATTCATCTTTGCAATACACAAACTGAGCTCTCATCACAAACAATAAAATGACTACTGAAGAAGGGCAGGGCAGTATAATATTCATCAATTAATTTGCTCAAATGAACTTGTCTTTGCCTATGCATTTCAAATACAAGTAGGGAATAAAGATCTTTTTTAAAGAGAATTCTCATGCTTTAAACTGTATTTTACTCTGTATAAAATAGATAAAGGAAGAATGTTGATAAAACTGATTAAGTTAATTTCTGATTGAATTTCTAGGATGAGAAGTTATTATTTACATTCTTATCTTTGTTATTGTTATCACAATATTTTGGCCATTGTGCTCTCTGAGTTTCAGCAGGTAAAAAGAGTCCTACAGACAATAGCAATACAAGGCAGTAAAACCACTAAGATATGAGGGGTTGCAGGATGTGGAAGAATTAGGAACAGAAACTTTAATAATGAGTACGAAGAGAAAAGTGTGACCAAGAGGACAGTAGATAGCAACTAACATTGCATTTAAATTTTTGTTGATTAAATTTGGAGTCAGAAGGGAGTTCCACAAATGAGAAGTGTGAGAAAAGAAGCTGTCAGCATAGAACTTATGGTTACATCTAATGAGCTCAACTATAAATTGCTGAGATCTCAACACCAGGCTAGAACCATGCTTAAATTTAAAAAGTCTAGGTACCATAGCAAATAGCCCATCCAAAACAAGTACTATGAAAGTATTTATAGAAAAGGCTCAGAGAGGCAACCTTATGGAGGCAGGAAAGTGACTGAATCCAAGCTGCCAGATCAGAAATCAGAACCAATAATATTGCGGATTCTTCTTTGTATTTTATCAAGGAGCTCAAGGCAAATAGCAGGAGCACCAAACTATATGTGGCAGCAATATTCTAAGCCTGAGTGAAAGGTAGGCTTATAGATATGTAAGATTGATACTGGAGGGAAAAATTGACTCACATGACACAGTGAACCAACCTTCTTAGCAGCTGACCTAGCAATGATTCAATATAGTATTTCCAAAAGTCACTTTCTTGAAGGTTAGCATCAGCCTTGCTGATGGAAGGCAGGGAGTGGTCTTAATTAATGGAGAGAAATTTACTTTTAGAGGTGTTAAAATTAACAAGCCATCTTTTACCCCAGTTAATAATGGACTTCAAAGTCGTTTTGGACATCAGCTACAATTTTGACTTTGTTGGACTGATCTTACATAAAAAAAGTAGTGCACTTCCCATGCCTTCACAAAATCCAACAGATCTGTGATCAGTACAACTTCAGGGTACTTTTTTTTTCTTTCAGATTACAATTTCAGAAATTGAACATCTTTGTAAGATAATTATGTCTAAAAACTGTGTGTAGTATCCTATGTAGAAATCTGAGATTATCAGGAAGAACCCAACTGAATTTTAAAAATTAGATTTGAAGAGAAACTCAAAATTCATGACATTAGGTGTTATCGAACATATATTAGTAAAACACTTTGCTTGATTTGATAGGGAATCAGAATAACGAACTGGGAATCTCACTGGAGAGTGATGGAGATGAAGGAAGTTCTATATGGGGATGATAGTCTAGTGGATTAAAAATTTGGTCTGTGAATTTGGTGACATAGCAATTCTAAGTTCAATCTCTGAGCTGTACAGTGTGTACTTGGACTCAGTGGAAACAGGGCAAGCAATAAGTGAACAATACTACAAATAAGAACTTGAGGAGATAGCCTGTGACATGGGCAGTGGAATGAGAACAATCTACAAAAATGAGGACAATAATCTGCATGTAGCTAATGATTAAGTTAAATTGGGAAAGGAGCTTTCAAAGTGACATTTTAAACAAAGGCATACATATACAAATATATTATGAGCTTCTCATGATATTTTTATAACTGTTCTATTGCTTGCCACATTTTTATTGAATACGTTAAGAACACTGGCAATAAATTGATAAATGCTAAGTATATAAATTTTTTAATCATTTCATTCCAAGTTATTGGATTTATTACAAAAACTGCAGTCAGGAGTTACTATGTAGATTAAACTAATATTAGTTCAAAGCCTCTAAAATGTTTTGCCTCATATATTTTGAAATATAGGCAACTGAAAGGATCTAACAAATGCTGAGAAACAGAAAATAACAAAGTTATTGAGTGTCAGTATGGTCACATTGAAGATATCAAATGAGCTTTACAAAGCTCATCCAATAATAATAGAGGACTGTTGAAAAAACTCAGTTGAGAACTAGAAGCAGAGGAAAAGGCTTTAAGAACTTGTCTCCACAAAGGGAACAGAAACTAAAGTGAGTTACACTCAAAACAACCACTTTTGACCAGTGCTCCGATGTTTGAACAGGCTGGAATTGAGAGTGTCAAAAAGGACAAAAGGTGTTGAATACTTTTCAAATTCGGATCTGTCAGAAATTCTCAGTAAAGCAGATATTTCAAAGCATCAAAATTGGGCCATAAAATACATGAGAATTAACTTTTCTAAAGTAATTTCCATGGATGAATCTCAGGTGACTCTCAGTAGACCTGATGGATGGGCCAAAGGATGGATTTTATCAGGTGCAGATGTGTCTGTGGCTAAAGGAGGTGGTAGTGTGACGTTATGGACTGGAATTGTCAACCAATAATGTCAATGAAAATGTTAAACTAAATAGTGTTATTATGATTTAATGGACAATACTTTCTTTGAATGATACAAATCTCATTCTCACAGTTTCAAAGTGAAGCCTGTATTTATGCATGACCATGCTACTTCTCATGTATTTAAGGTTACCCTTGAATAGGGTAAAAGGTTTTCAGCAGAGAAGCTAATAGAATGGCTATCATCATGTCCCAATCTTAATCCAATCGAAAATTTATAGTCACTTGTGAAGATGAAATTATATGAACCTGGTAAATAATATGACAAGAAAGCAGACTTATAGGAAGCAATTAAAAACCACCAAATTAGAAAATGAACCTGATGATATAAATAATTTAACAAAATCAATGCCTAATAGAGTGCAAGCAGCTATTTAGAAGAAGGGCCACTATGTTATGATATAAATGTTCAAAGACTTATATATGTTTTTTATTTGTTCTATTATAGGTGTTGATCAGTTGTTGATGATTTTATTATTTTGTTATTGAAGTAAAAAGTGATTTGCTGGTTTTGTGGAATAACTTCAGACTGCGGTTTATATAATAAATCAATAGCTTTCAAAAAAAATGTCAAAACTACATTAAAATTTAACAGAAGCTTTGTTTAAACATCAAAATTTATTGTTTAAAATTTAAAACAGATTTTTCAAAGCAATTTTGAGTTATTAATGTTTATGTGATTTGTATAATAACTTCATATGAACTGTAGTACTGCATTTAAATTCATAAATCATAATGCAAAAATCACCAGAACAATTACCATGAAAGTATTTATAGAAAAGCCACAGGGAAGCTACAGTACAGCAGCAGGAAAGTGACTGAAGCTGAGATTCCAGTAACTGATTAAATGTTAAAGGTGTAAAAAAGATATTTATTGAAACTTAATTTCATTTTTGAAAATGTGTATCACTCAGTGGAAGACTGCTTGAAATGAATAAAATAATAAGGGAATTAAATAAGCAAAAAAGAAATACTGAGAAATTGGATATTTAAATTGTTCCCTTTTGCAAAAACATATGATACATTTCAATCTAAATACATCTTGAAATCATAGAGTGCTTTATAATTGACAGCCAGTCATATGAGCCATATATTCACAAGCAAAGTTTCTTCACTATCAATGGGGGGAAGAAAAGACGGTGTTGAAATAAAAGGATAATTTCTGAAAGTTTCCTTTATATAAATTCAAGGAATTCAGTTTGTTTCAAATTTGAATTCTAATCAAAATGCAATACTATCTTATAAGGGCTGAAAAATGAAAAGACAGAAGTTATCTCTTTTGTAAGTATAAGAAATCTAAGACCAACATAACCTCACATCTTGTACCATTAAGTCAAGCCTAGGAATAAAGTTAATCTTTGTGTGGTGAACCACTTTTTTAATAGTTTTCAAAGAAAGTTCTCTCTCTCTCTCTCTCTCTCTATATATATATATATATATATGTATATGTTTCATACCTTCAGACCAAATGAGGATTGCTGACAATCACCAGTGTTGATTAAGATGTCCACACTGTCTATATATATATATATATATATATATATATATATATATATATATATATATATATATATATATATAAAATTTTAAACAATATGTGTATCATTGATTGATTTGTTCTCTATGGATCATTCAACATTTTCAAGTTATTTAAAGCCAGAAAATGATTTAGTAATACAAGTCTTACTAATTAACCAAGAGCTGGGTGGAAAAGGGGTGAATTCATACCTTTCCCAAGGGTATTTATAATGAATACAACTAAAATTGGAATGCGGCTCTTCAACACCCAGAGGCAATAGTCTGCTTCATGCTAAATTCAATCATCAGGCTCTGTCCCTAATATTGAGTACTTTAACCCATATATATATATCATACTTTAAAAGTATATTTTATATATATATATTCTAGTCATAGGAGGTATCCATTTATCTTGTGAGACTGTAGTAGTACCTTGTTTGGTCAAAATATTTTAGTGGTAAGACTGGAGTGACCTCTCCAGAGTGAAGGCCTAGAAGATGGTATATGGAGACTGTGTGCTACCCAGACTACAATGCTCTCCTGTCTCAGTCGTACTGACAAAATCCAGAAGAATGCAAAGCATTGCATTTGGGGACAGCTGGTTACAATATCTATCAACACTACAACCTTCTTCCAACTCCTGCAGCCAAATATAAAATAGTGCTCATATAATAAATATACAAGGTATGTCCGAAAAGTAATGAAACTGGATGTGCTGTGTGACCTATGGACATCATCCACAGTAACTTCTCACCACAGGGTCCAGACGATTATTCAGCAAGTCTGCAAAGAGATCTGGTGAAGTTTGCTTTACTTAGTGTACAAAAAGAGATGAGAGTTGTGGTAGGATAAATTGTAGCTGCCTCACCACAACAATGTACCTGCTCACAATGCCCCGAGCATGCAGCAATTCCTGGTCAAAAAGAACATTGCTGCATTGAAATAACCTCTATATTCACCTGATTTTGCTCCAAGCACAAGGGGACCATCAAGGGGAACCATTTTGAAGGCATGAAGGTCATCAAGAGGGTCATAACAATGGAACTGAGGGGGCATACTGGAAGAATCCTTCCAGCAGTGCAGAGAAGCATGGCATAGAAGGTTGGAAAAGTGCATTAGACTCAAGGGGGATTACTTTGAAGGGTCAACTATGTAGTTTGTTGTTTGGAATTGAAATAAATTATTTGTCACACCAGTGCCCTTACTTTTCAGACAGACCTTGTATAATGTGACTGATACAGCTTACAAATTACCCCAAAGTCCACAGTACTCAAATACATTCTTACTGCTCAACTTAATTTTCTTGCAAAATACTTTTGTTTTCATTATTGGTAGATGATGTTCTAGAATGAACTTTAGGGAAATTAAAAAGTAAGAACATTACAAAAAAAGATATATACTTTTTCAAATTTATTTATTTTTTGTCACAAATTAGGAGGTGAATTAATAATTTTTAGTAATCAAATAAATTCTCATGCAAATGTCTTTCAGACAAAGTAGTGATCTGTCAGCATGAAAAATGATATGTCTTGTCTCATGAAATAAAGCCATAAACTAAGAAGTTAGCAGGCAAGGAAAAATAATTTACAAGAGGAGAAAAACAGATAAACAAAAAGTAAAAGAAAAAAAGTAAAGAAAAATAGAATATTAATACACTATTTTACATACTTCTGAATTACGATCTTTTTTACTTGATAGTCAAGTAAAAAAATATGTAAAAGTGAACAATAAATTAGTTGATGCTATAACTCGAACTCAAATATTAAATATTCATGCATGTGTATATTTATATACACATTCTTTCTGTCTTCTATATAAACATATATTAATGTACATATATACTTGCTGATACAGATACATACACTTTCTCACTGAGTTTTGGTCTTTTCATTACAGCTCTATGCAGGAATGAATAAAAACTAATATCATAAGATATTGCTACTTAAAAATGAAATCTAATGATTTAACCACCAAGCTTTGGCATATTTTTAGCCCAAGTTTCGTATAAGTAAGTTTTGGTACTATATCTCTATGTTGAACCTCATAAGAATCAGGAAGAAATAAATTGTTAATAATCTCAAATTAATGCAAGCATTACTGACAGGCAAAACAGACCTCTGTGATGTATTATTCTATGAATCAGTGCAGAAAGGTTCTCAGCCTGACCCACTTTCTGAAAAGAGAATGACCATTAGAATGTTTTTAACTCCTTCTCAGTTGAGCAAACACTTTACAGTACCCTATGTACATCCAATTCTAAAGAGATTCTTTAACATTCGTTTATATTTCCGAGATGAGTTATTGTAACTACAGGGTGCCCAGTAAAAAAGCAGTAAATTCACAAAGAAATTTATTTAGCTATCATGATTCATGCACAAACTGAACAATTATTGTAGTTGTTTGAAATATTTGCCTAAATGTTCAACACAAAGTTGTAAATGTAGTAACCAGGAGGCTTTACGGATAGTGCCAAGAGGAATTTCAGTCCAAGGTTCAGTGAAGATTTTTTACTGTATTTACACTATATACTTTTTACAAACCATCCCTCATCTTTATTATCATATTTACAATATTTTAACCATTGTAGGCTCCGGCTTTCCTCAGGTGATATACATTGGAACTTCCCCAAGCCACATGGTCCAGTGAATAAAAGCATTGGTTGAAGTAATCCAAAGAGTTGTGAGTTCAATACCTGGCCATAGCAGAGGTGAACAAAAACTTGGAGAGTTGAGTTACTAAAGGGAAATTACTAAAACTGATATATCCAGAAAAGGCATGGCACATGGAACTAGAACAATCTACCCCAGTAGACAAAATAAATGGTTTGGTTCAAAATTCCAACATATCTCACCTGAAGAAGGCCGAAGTGTACAACGGCTGAAATATTGTGAATATGGCAATAAAGATGAGAACAACAGTTCCAACAATGGAAATAGAGATATTTTAATTATAATAAAAGCTCTTGTTTTTTGAATGTTCATAATAATATAATTGGTTTGGAGAGTTAAAGCATAAGGCTAGGTTTGAGGGGAGGCAATTTTCCCATTTTTGTCTCTTTGTCTCACATCTTTCTTACTATTTCTTTTTCTCCTTCTCCCATTAATCTTTTTCCCCATCTCTCTCTCCCTCTCTCCCTCTTAGATATCTTTTCTCTTTGATCTTTCTCTTACATGCATAAACTATTCGCTATTTCCTTTTAGTTTTTATATTTTTAAGCAACAGTTGGGCTCTATTGGTATCCATTCTTATCTAATAATTGATTTTATTGTTTTAATATCTGCCAAATAAAAAACCATGGCCTTCTGAGTATCGATAATGTATTAAACTATATATTTACATCCAGTCTCACTAACCTTTTCAAATTGATTAATGTATATTGAAGTGGATTACACGAGGGGGAAACTTTTTCAGTAGCTTTCTCTCCACCCAACTCATACACAATTGTCCAGAATATCCCAATCCTATATCTAATAAGGTTATGTTCATAGGACTATTTCTTCAAGATAAAAAAAAACAAAAAACACTAAGTTAATAAATCCATAGCAAATATCTCCTAGTGATTATCTACATATATTAACATAAAAAAGCAAGTATTTTCTGCTTCATCACAGATGAAGAGGAAACAATGCAACAGAGATGTGGGCTATAAAGTATGATATCATAGACAAAGCACGTGAACAACAGGGAAGTTTTAAGGAAAATTGAAATGTAAAAGACATTTAGAATCAGAAGGAGTTAGTTGAAATTTTTGGAACATAAGAAGGAAAGAGGGCTTGGAGAATTTGACACTCACAGAGCATATTGAAGGCAAGAGGGTAAGCAGGAAACAGGGAGGAACCTACCTAATGAGCTTGTTTTAATGTATGGCAGAACAGGAACAGGGAAGATAGTAAGGAGACAAATGTTACTTAAAGCTACAAGGGATAGGAAGTTGTGGGAGCCATAATAACCCATGTCCTGAAGGGGTACAATGCATAAAAGAAGATCCAAGTCAACCAGATGGATCAAAAGAGCAGTGTAATAAAATCTCATTATACTGCTCGTTTGATATATTTCCATATACAAGTTATATGCTCATCTAAATATCTACAATCATAAACTCTTGCATATACATAACAATGTTATAAATCAACCAAATATGAATATACAGATTCTCCTTACCTTTCAAATTTTTGTAATCATTTTATCCCAACCAAGGAAATAATGCTACTAAGATGCAATGGGTTACTGAGTGGAAAGAATGTGAGAAAAAGAACAAAAAAATAAAAGAAATTAAGCAAACAGAAGATAACAACTGGCATTGCATTTAAATTTTTGAAAATCAATGACAATTGGAAAGCAAGAAACTAGAAGAGAGATCCACAAGCAAGCAGTGTGAGAGAAGAAACTGTTAGCATAGAACTTATTTTTTTAAATGAAAAAGTTTCAAGAAAAAAGAGGTAAGATAAACAATATTTATTTTATGTACACTCAATCAAAGACTAATTTTTTTCTGATATTATATATATATATGTATGTATATTTGTATAAAGAAAAGTCCATATTACAATTTTACCAATGTCATCAGTGGGTGAAGAGAACCAATGAACAAATAGTTAATAACTGCTAATTATATTACTGGATGATATGTCAGGACAAATATGAAAATGTATGAGCCTATTCATGTGAGTGTGATGGAGTTATTTAAAATTATTTTTTTTAACTTGGCATCAAAAATCCTACAAAATATAGCATTCTACTTTTCAGCTTCAAGTCCTGAAAAACTTTGTTAGGCTTTATTATAATATGAAAACATTTTTTTTTTATTGAAATGAAAAGATCAATATTAAAACCGACAGCATAAAGGCCCCACATCATGACACAAATATAACTTTGGAACAAAAGGAGATAGAAAATAATATTAGTCAACAGATTGAAGAGAAAAAGATGGAAATCGGAATTGAAAAAAGAGGATGCTACCTAAGAGAATGCTATCACCGTTATAACCAACTAGATGAAATATTAATAAGCAGGAGTGAAAATACCAAGAAAGCAAGATCTGATACAACTTGAAATCAAAGTTCTTTACTTGCTCCTTCAGGATGTAATGTCAAAGAAAATCTTTAATTTCTTGCTTTTCGTTATCATTTTGATCTCATCCAACACACACACAGACATGCTTAAACATAAAAATGCACACTAATATTTATACAAAAATACACTTTTTGAGCCTCAAATGATGTTCAAATAATTCTTTCAATAAGGGAATGCTGACTACAAGTTTTCAACATGAATATTTGTAATGTAAGTTATATCAGTATTGTGAAAGCATAGGCATTCCCTTTCACTTGCTTCTATTGCCATTTATAAACATTTTCTATGTGCACACATACATATATGTAGAATATGTTGATTATGGCATCCCATTGATTATTCAATAACAACTATGACTTTTAAAATACAAAGAACCAAAAATGGTTACATTTTAGTAATTGATTCAATGTTCGCTTTCATTGAATCAACAACTGAAAGAAAGCATCTTGTAATTTAGTTCAATGATAGTAATTGTGAATTAGAAAATAATCCAGTGATTAACCTTCTGAGTTCAGTTATTAACAAGAAATTAAAATAAAAATGTCAGCTGGTTGCTGAAATTAGTCCTTAAATAAACAAATCTAATTTTATAAATTGTAATAACTTCTATAGATTTATGGTAACTTTAAAAAATTACTGCAGTTACATTTGTTTTTTGATAAATAATAATCTTTTTGGTAGTTTGTTGAAATAGCATTTTTCATTTGTTTTTATAAAGGTTAGATTGGTACAGGAAGCTTGCAGAATAGAACCAAGTTGTTATTTGTGATTTTTGAGCTCCTTGGATGATTTTCAACTCAATAATGGAACTGTATTAATGTTATTTATGCTTAAGAGGAAGATTAATGCAAAACTTTCACATTTCTAATTAGAAATAGGGATTTAATCTACGTAGAAACTCTGGTTTTCAGTGAAAACACAAAATTCCCAAAAAGAGATTAATTGTTGCATTTTACCCATTTAGACTTCTATTTGGGGGTTTCTCAGTATCAAAAATGGATTCTCAACCCCCCAAAATCATAGGAATAGAGGTCTGGAGCCTAATTTTCTGATAAATACAAGGTAAGTTATGTTGAAAACTGATATTTGGTGCCTGGCAAATGATGCTACAAGCAGGTAATGATCAATTTAATATATTTTTGTTAAAAATGAGTAGATTTTAATTATCTTTCCAAGAAAAGATTTCTTACATTTTGCAGATTTAAATTATTCTAATATTTGGGAATTTACACCAAAAAGCAGAAAAAGGCTCTTTTTGTTAGTGTTATTTGCATTTGAGAAGGGGACTCGGAGACAAAAAATCAGACAAAATAGGACAGAATTTTGTGTTTAAAGGCCCTAAAATCTACTTGATATAGAACGAGTATCTTGTTATAACATTCAACAAGATTCCCAGCAAAAAGGAAGCAGAAAAAAGCAACTATCCAGAACTGATCCTCACAAAACAAATAATTCATGTGAGTTTTGATTAACTTCTACAAATCATTACTTGACAAATACTTAATTAGGACAAAGTTAGGCTTATTCTGAAACCCTGAGACTGTCTACTTTTAAACTAGATATAGCAAATATCACTTGGGAAATGTTTCACATGTACCAAATGCGCATTTGTGAGCCCACTGTGATAGCAACTGTGAACCACATAGCAAACTCAGCAGATAGTCAATTGTTTGAAGTTTAAGGAGACATAAAATCGCAGGAGAGAGTAAACTTTTACTCTCTACCAGTCGAGTGTTCAAATGATTCTTAATGCAACACTGACCTGATTAAATGGTGACTTAATTGGTGAAACTGACTGATTACAAATGAAACCTATTAAAATCGAGTAGTTTTCACAAAGATCTTTTTTGTTTGAAGAGAGATCAGGAAAGATAAAGATAGGACATTGTATTCTCCAGTCACAATTGTTATTTATTACAAGTTAGAGAACAAACACAAGCCATATCTTAAAGCTGCATCTCCACAGATTTTGATTTGTTTTACTTTGTAAAATTAAAATTTCTTTTAATAGTTATCTATTCTACCTTTACAAAGTACAACATTCTTTTACCTGGTTTATTAATTGGGAAATTAAATTAAAAAAAATATTGTAACTACTGAGAAAATGTGATTTGTGGCAAACATTTTCCCTTTTGTTCTTAGCTTTAGAATTGGAATAATGGGTGATGCTTTATACAGACACTCACTCAAGCTAGCTTTGCATGTTTGTTCTCTTTTCTTGAAGAGAACTTACAATAGGACCTGAAATAGACCAAAAAGGATTAGCAATTCTGAGACAGAAATAGACAGGAGATAAGTCTTGATGATTTAATGAATGCTCTTATTTTTATAAATACTTTTAGATTAAAGTTCACAATCTTTGCTTTTCCTCCTATTATTACTGAGAGAACCTGTGTCAATTTCACTTGTATCATAACAGAAAAAAATATACTATATATACTCATGTAGCATGCAACCCCCAAATTTTCACTTATAAAAAATGATTTTATCATGTATCTCAAGTATATTATGTGAGTTCATTTTTGAGAGATGAAATTACAATAGACTAAGCTCTTTTCCTCTATCTCCTTATCCTATCTTCTAGTTAAATAAGTTAAAAAAGTAAAGGAGAATGATAAAAGTATCATTATAAAGTTATACTCATTGCTTAGATGCATACAGCCATAAACAACAGAACGAGAAACAGCTAAACATCTTACAAATGTAAATAATGGAAAAGATGCATATTAGCTATGTCTGTATTTTATAATACAATACTAATATGTGAATATTACATGCATCATTATTGGATACAGTTAAGTAAAACATCAGTTTTATCAAAATCATATTTATTTTAAATATAGCTGTACTTTTTGACTGCAGTAAATGGATATATATTTTTGTCAGTGGCATAATCAGAGCCAGCAGTACATATGCTAATTTTATATCTCATGTATGATGTAACCCCCTTAAAATTAGCTTCAAAATTAGGTCTTCAAAAGTTGCATGATACACGAGTATATACAGTATTCAGCTTCAATTTAATTCTCTAAAAAACACTCAAATGATGAAAAAAATTGTTTTGAACAAATCAAATGTTATGACATTTCATTCTTTAAAAAATAGCTGGTATCCCCAAATTGCATATACAAGATTATTCAGTCATTCAAAGCTCTTCTTTATATTTTTGTTGTTGACAATGTTTTGGTTGTTCCATTCTACAGCCTTCTTCAATTGTAATTAATGTGTGAGAAAAGGCAAAGAAAATTCTAACAGGTTGTTTTATCCTGTTGAAACTCCCACATTTTTAAAAAACAACCAGAATAAAAAGCTTATCCAGCATTGCTGTAAGACTGATTCAGGATATAAAGAGAGGCCTCAGAGAAAGTCAAAACAGGTGTTCTGCAGTCATGATGAGAATCAAAGTGTAGCATCCGTTCTTTCCAGCAGCAGCTGACAGCCAGTCCCACAGCTCCAGCCATCACAGCAGTTCCAGCTAGCCATCAACATCTCCAGTTCTCCATTGGCTGCCACGCCAGCCATCTCCAGTATGCCTCCAGTGCCTGCCATCCTTGCCAGCAGCAATGATTTGCATTAAACTATCCTTTCCAGGACGACACTCTTCACCAATTACAAAATTGCCCTTTTCAGGATATCGCTCTCCTCACTCTCCACATGAGCTTGCAGAGTCGTTTCTTGCCTACTGCAGTGTAACATTAGTTTCCCTTTATGTATTTCTTTTAACAAAAATAAACTTGGCAATATATTGTTTTTACTCAAGTCTTCATTTTCTTTATTGTTGTCTGCCATTAATCAGTATCTGTCTATGGGCCAATATACTGCCCACAACAAGGTAACAGAAATTGTTCACCATGGAAGGTATCCCAACTGCCTAGGTTTCTTTTTGCTCATGGATTACACCTGAAAAATGGATCAGTTAAAATGTTGTCATAACAACAGCAAAAATGCAAAGAGATTCAAGTGTCTGAATATATAATGATAAGATATGTTAATTACTTTTCACAGAATTATAACCAATAAAGCAAATTGCCTTCAGAAATATGAACAGTTGTGTAATAACAGTTTACTGTGAATGTTAGGCTCAGATTAAAATGTTTATTTCTCTTGTTCTTTTTAAAAGAAGATTTTCAGTTATTTTACAAATGCCACAGAACCAATTAATAAGGTTTATGCATAAAAAGACCACTAAAGAAATTATGAGCATTTTCTCAATATTTCTATCATATCAGTTAATTTTTAGAAATATCTCCATAATATATCTGAGAGTAATGAAATGCAATTAAAAGTTCTCTGAATAGCATTTAAAGGAGGTGCTGAAATGTTCTTGGCCTGTCCAAAGTGCTCCCCCACCCCTGAAAAAAAAAGCCATAATGTTTGGTTTGGTCAGATTTTGGAAAGTGTGTCAAAGAAAGAACTTTTCAGTGTCTCCTTATAATTCCATAACGTATCAATATACACTTTGCAGTGAAGAGACTCAAGCCTAATTTTGATGTTTGAATTAAACAAATGAGAATAAACTTGTCTTATAATCATTTGGCTTTTTAGTTTTTAAATTTTGAAACAAAGACATTTTAACAATGAGCAGATCAACACAAATGCCAAGTGCCAGAAGCATACTTAACCAAACATGCTAATTTGACTGCATTAATTTGAAAAGAGGTTTAATAAATATTATTATTATTATCCTCCTCCTATATTACAGTATCTAGATTGTCTCAATTCCTCACACTCACAATTATTTATCATTATTCTTATGGTTATATTAATGCATTATTGTTACAAGGGCAGTTTTTATAATTGCATTTATTGTTGCAGGTTTTCTTTTTCTTTTTTTTTATTGTAACCTACTCTGTTATGAAATACTATAGAAGATACTGCTAATGGATGAGTCATACAAAGTATTACCAAATTTTGATTAATATTAGTTTTGTTATACTCATTGATTATATTTTTTATCATTTTCATACCATTATGGGATTTTGTTATACCTTCCTGGTGACAAACATTGCACTCAATTTGTGCAATTTTTTAACAAATTTTTAAAGTTTTCTAGTTAATGACTATACTGTTGATGAGTTTAATATCTTTTTCAAAGTTTTTCCTATTATTCCAACATCATGAAAAATATATTGAACAGAAATTTGTTTTGTATATGTAACAAAAACTGGCTTTGAAAACAAAAGAAAAAAAGAGTGTATTCCTGGAGGATAATGTGTTAAAGTCAAGCAGTCTTTGTAAATAAAGTCCTGAATATTAAGAAAGAGAGCATTAATAGGGAACAAATTTTTTAAAAGTTCAAAAGACTATCTCCCTCCCAACTTCAAGTTTCACAGAAATTAGCTTAATTATCAGCGGTAAGATAAATACATTCTTATTTAAATTATTGATTTATCTCCCCTCCCTGCCAATGAGTGGAGTTATTTCAGTGAAACTTGAAGTTGGCAGATAAGTTTTAGAACTTTTTATTTTATTTACCCACATGTTTGGATAAATACCAACAGAAATTCTTTGTTAAGAATGTTTTATTTTCTTAGGTTTTGCATCATTTTCCTAATTTGAATATGAACTGTCCAATGTCTGCATACTTTCAGCTTATATAAGCCATTATCAAAAGGTTTTTGTTAATAATATTGTAACAAGATGTATCTATTGTGTTATTTTTGTTTTTGCTGTGTCAATTTTAACTTTTTTCAAATATCACACCATCACACATTATGTCAATTTTAACTTTTTTCAAATATCATGTCATCACGCATCATGCCAATTTTTATATTGCCTCTTCATGTGTGAATTTGTGTTGTGTCTTTTTCTTTTTTTATGAATTCATTTCCTCATCTGGAAAATGTCTCTCTAATAATAAATCAAACAACACATTCATTGGTTATCCAACCACTACATTATTGCTCTGATTGCCATACCATTTATCTAATAATATTTCAATTAAATCAGATATCAAACTAACACAACAAAAAAGCACAAGCCAACAAATACTCACTAATATTACAAAGATGTAAAAAAACAACTACAAATACTAAAATAAATAGTATATATTGTATAAAAAACAAACAACCCAACATCAATAAAATGTTATCAAATTTAGGAACAGACATATTAAACACATTTCATAAATAACTAAATAATAAATTCCAAAAATCCTTACCAATCACACAAAATATATCACATAAACTGTTTAAAATGACTACAAACACTAAATGTATTAAGACCTTAAAAACCCAATATCAAGAAAATGTTAATTAAATGTAGGAACAAGCATAATAAATATACTTAATAATTAAATAGATAAAAAATAATGAAATCCATCAAATCCTTAACAATCACATAAACTGTAACAACAACTCCAAATACTAGATGTATTAAGCTTAAAACCCCCGAAAAACCAAACATCAATAAAATGTTATTAAATTTAAGAGCAAACGTACTTAAAATATTTCATAAATAAATAAAGAATAAAGAAATTCAACAAATCCTCACCAATCAATACAAAAATACCATATCTCATAAACTGTAAAAAGAACAAGCATACTAAAAACATAACTAAAAACAAAACGAAAATATGACAGCACAAACTTATGCTTGAAGAAACTAATGCTTATCACTTTAAAAAACATGATGCAATATTTGAAGGAAGATAAAATTGACATAGCACATAGAACCCAATGCATCATGGCTTATAAAATCTAAAAATACTCAGGCAATTGACAATTTATATCCAAAGTTTCACTGCAAAGCAAGAAAATGGTTTGAAATAAAAAAAGATTTAAAATATCCTTGACAAAGAATTTGTGTTAGTCTTCAATCAAAGGTGGATAAATTAAAAATTGCTGTTCAAATACACCAAATATATAATTTATACCTAATAGGTAGTTAACACATCATTTCTTTTAATCATTTCACCCCAAGCAAGACAACAAAGCCACAAAGATTCAAGAAATGTGGCAGAATATAAGAAAAATGATTGACATTGCATTTAAATTTTTGAAGATCAAAGTTGACTGCAATGCCAGAAGAGAGTTACATATTTGAAGAAGTGTGAGAGAAGAAACTGTGAACACAGACGTTATGGTTACATCTAGCCATTTCAACTGTAAAATGATGAGACTTTTCTGCCAATCTATCCATCTTCTTCTGGACATTGGCTATCATGGCTCCCCACAACTTCCAGTCCTTTGTAGCCCTTAATAAGTTTTGTCTTTTCGCCGTCTTTCTCAAAATCCTTCTCTTAAAAACATTTACTCAAGCTCACTATGTTATATGTTGTTTTCCTCTGTCATTCTGTCCTGTGAGTATCAAATTTTCAAAGCCCTCTTTCCTCATTATGTGCCCCAGAAATTTCAACTGTCTCTTCATGATGTTAAGCATAAGTGTCCTTTTTGCTGTCATTGTCCCTAGAACTTTGTCACTGGTCACATCAGCCAAACTAAAAATGTACTTAAATTCATAAAATCTAGGTACCAAGGAGGAAAGCTCATCAGAACAATTAAGGTGAAAATATTTATAGAAAATGTACAAAAAGCTATGTTATAGGGGTGGGAAGGTGACAGAAGCTGAGTTATCAAGTCAGAACCAATAACATTGCAGATTATTTTTTGCATTTTACCAAGAATCTCTAAATACATAGTAGAAGCACCAAACCAGATCTGGCACTAATGTTTAATGCATGGATGAATGGTAGACTTATAAATGCCTAAGTTAGATTCTGCTGAGAAAAATTGTCTAGCACAAAACAGTAAACTAACTTTATTAGGAGCCATCCATGTTTACCTTTCTACCCACCAAGAAAAAAGTTTTTTTTTCATTTTATTATAATCATTAACATATTATAAACATTATTTATAAAGTTAAATAATCTTCCACAAAGCAAGAAACATTAAATGCAAATTTTGTTATCAGTCATTTCAAAGAGTTGTTCGATTTCATCTTGTGTTAGGCTTACAGCTATATCACGTTTAAACACTGGTTTTCATATGATCACCAAAGTTAAGCAGCATCGAGCCTGGTCAGTACCTAGATGGGTAACCGCTTGGGAATACCAGGTATTGTAAGCCTGGATATGCATGTGGTGTAATAAATGATGGCTTGGAATTGAAAATCAGAGAGTTGAGTTCTAATTCCAGTCAAGCTCATTATATTCACATGTGCAAATACCCTTGAAAAGGTATGAATTCAACTCTTCTCCTGTCCCAGACAAGGTTTAATTAGTAAGAATTTTATCAGTAAATCATTATTATCGCAAAAAAATATCAAAATAATTTCTGGCTTTAAATAACACACAAAAGGTTGATAAACTGTTAAAAAACAAAATCAATTATCTTGCGTTTTTAATTAACAAACTAACAAGCAGAAATTAATATAAGAATTATTAATATCAGAGTCATTATTATTGCTACTATAATTGCTATTTTTTCTTTTTCTTATATTTTACAATGTTATTGCTTCTTTTTTTCACTAATTTATTATTTTGTTATTCTTAAATTTACTCAGATACTAAAATAGAAAATAAAATTTAGGAAAAGGAGACACAAAAAGAAAAATAAGACGAGCAAATGACCAAGGATGATAAAATAGGGATGGATTAAAAGAACAAGAATGAGAAGCTAACACACAAATAAACAAAGATTACCTGAGGCACAGGTGTGCTCTCAAATGTTATTCTTACACACCCAGGTGGAACCAATCAAGAGATTCAATGCAAGAATAGAAAAAAATGTCAACTTATTTCTTTTTGCTCACATAACATCTCATAATCTACCCAATCAGATTAAAGAACTGTCAGACAATTTTATATCTTGACAAAGAGAAAGAATTAGAAATAAGATAAAACCTGGGACAGACAATTAAAAGATGAGGTGTCAATAAAGCTGCTTGTTAATCAGTGTTGAAACATCTACAAATGGTTCACAGAGATTTGACTATGACAGTGTTTGTTTTGGTCATTTTCTCCTTAGTTTAAAAAACAAATTTACTCTTCGTTTTGGACTATGGATGTGTGAAATAAGAGAGAATCTCATATTGATTAATTTCTGTTTATGTTCAAGATGAGATTAACATTATCAGTTGTTGTTGTTGTTGTTGCTCAACTGTCATTTTCATGTTAAATCAGTTTTGGGGGCTGGGAACACTAGATGAAAAAATATCAGATTTGTCATTGTTTCTTGAATAAAACATCCCAGATTTAAGATTGTAAATGAAAGCAACAGATACAAAGTAAACAAGATTTTATGAAAGCAGATTTGAATTGTATTTATTGATTCTGTTGAATTCTTCATCTATTTGTTTTCTTTTTTTGTCAGGAATATTTTAATTTGCAAGAGGATTTTAAAGCCAGAAATAACATAAAAAGTGCAGATACATTAATAAAAGGATAAAACTGAATTTTAATAGTTTTCTGTTACTTCATATTTCACTAATTTGTTATCATATATATATATATATATATATATATATATATATATATATATATATATATATATATATATATATATATATATATCATATTTACTTATATAAAAGTAATGTAAATGCCAAAACACTCGAATTTTGGAATTTAAAAAATATTTAATTTTCCTTAAACTAAAGCCAGTTTGTCTGAGTGGCAAAGAAATGCATAGCAAAGTTCAGAAATCGTCCTTCTGCAGAGATACTTTTTCTCCCAAATAACAAACCAACAACTGAGTTACATATCCTTCTTTTTCTTTCATATGCCATGCCATTTCAAGACATGAAGGCTTTTCACAATTTCCTGTCTTTTGTTGCTCTAGATAACTCTTAGCCTTTTCCAACCACTCTTTTTCTTTGTTCTACCATCCATTCATTCAAACTCATCAGTTGAGTTTTTGCTGTTTCTCCTTACTTCTCTAGTTTCCAATATGACCTGTGAGTGTTAAATTCTCCAAACTTTATTTATTCATCATGTGTCTCAGAAATTTCAGTTGTCTCCTTCTGAATGTTACTAATAGTTTCCTTGTATTTCCTATTTGCCTTAAAATATCCTTATTACATTTTCTGTCCATTGTGTTTTCAGCATTCATTAGTAAAGCAACATCTCTTTTGCTTTAAGTCTCTTCTTTATATATGAGGATATTGTCCAATATTCACTATTATACAGGAGATTAGATATTACAAAGCACTTTTTCTGAGATTATTTTCCTATCCCTATATGATTTGCTTAGTTTCTGAAAGGCATCTTTTGCTATCCCTAATGACCTTTGAGTCAAACCGGTCACCATCTGTTACTACAATACTCAGATAGTTCACTTTGTGCTGTCTCTTTCAGTTCATGATTCCATTTTATTACAGTTAATAGTTAGTCCTTTCTTCTTGCTTTCTTTCACTAAGAGTTCTTTCAGTTTACTTTTACTACCATCAATATAGTGTCATTCACTTATCTTATACTGTTAAGATTATGTCTGCTGATAATAAATCCTTGTAGGTCTTTTAGTCCATTTAAGATTGTTTTGCTGTACATATTAGAAAATACATTCTTTTCATAATCTTCATTCAGTTTTTGTATGTTCACTAAAAATGTTCTCTATGAACAAAGAAGCTGTTTGTTCCCAGTACAGGTTAAGAATTACTCATATATATCTTTGCCATAGAAATCAAGTTTTTTTAATATTTCAAGTAGTACTTTGTGTTATATCCTGTCCAGTATCATTTCATAATCTCTGAAACATAGGTATTCATTTTCTGCATTTGTATTGATCACTCTTTAAATTTCTGACCATAAAAATTGCATTTCTTGTTCCAGTGTCTTGTATCCTATTATTTGAAAATAATAAAGTTCCTTTCAGAGAATGATTTTTGTTAGATAACATAACTCTTCTAAATGAAGGTAACATGAAGTTGGATCTTCAGATTTTTCTTTAAATCAATAAAATTGCATACCATACAGAAAAGTTTTCAATGTTCTAACAACTTCCCTACCCTAGCAAGTGGATGAATGCCTGTGCCTGTGCCTCTGGAGATTTTTATACAGATTATGCTGCAGAGTAAAGGTTGTCTTTCTTACAAAGAAGGGAATGTTGAAAAGTTCTCTGTATGATCAAAAAGCCATTCCTGACTAAAAACCTAATATGGAATAGCTCCATTCAAAAATGTCTAAATCTCATTGTCCAAAAAAAAGAAAAAATTACTGGGCAATGCTCAAGAAAAGATTATTGTACTCCCCAGAAATATAAGACACATAGACACATCAGTATCTGTCTATATTTCTGAGATGAGGTATTATGTACATTATTTACATTATTTGGACTATTGTTCTCATCTTTGTCGCAATGTTTATCACAACGTTTCGGCCATTGTATGCTCTGGCCTTCTTCAGGTGGTTGGAATGTCGAACTGAACCCTTTATTTCGCTCACTGGGGTAGACTGTTCTAGTTCTATGTGCATGTCTAATGGATGTCAGTTATCTCCTGTTAATTCCCCTCAAAGTTCTCCACCACCTTAAACATGTTCTAATATCTCAAACAGAGCATGGGTTCAAGACATCTGTATATCGTAAACTGACATTCACCAGACAGTACCTCAATTTCAACTCCTACCATCCATACAGCGTGAAGAAAGTGATCATCCACTGCTTAAAACATTGAGCAAAAGTCATAAGGGGTGACCCAGAGACATTATATAAAGAATTGGTCAGTATAAGTAGTACCCTACAACATAACAACTACCCTGGGTACATGACAGCAGCTTCAAAAAAATGGGATAGGCAGGTACAAGAGGAGGACAACAACACTCAGAAAATAGTGTGCCTGCCTTATGTGAAGGGGTTATTAGAGAAAATACAAAGGATCTGCAGTCCATATAAAATCAGGACAACCTTCAATATGGGACGACACTTCACAGATATCTCTCCCAAGTAAGATCCCCCATAGAGGAGAACATGACTAAAGACTGTGTGTACTCTATCCTGTGCAGCTGTAGAAAGAAATATAATGGGGAGACAGGTTGCCCCCTTAAGGTAAGGCTTCAAGAACACCAGAAAGCTGTAACATGAGGGGAAGTGGAAAAATCAGGCATGGCTGACCACATATGGAGAGAAAAGGGAGATCACCACCCTCTGTGGGATCAAGTTGTAAACTTAAGGAATCAGCATATATGCTAAGCCACAAAAATCTCCTGAGCCAACCAAGCAAAGAAATGAATACAATATGGGAACCAGTAATAAGGAGTGCCAGAGAAAAACAATAATAACAAAAAAAATTGCAATATGAGCTCTGGTAAAAAACATGATTGATAACAGCAAAAATTGCAATATGAGAACTGGTAAAAAATGAATGCTGAAGATATTATGTTTATAATACCCAGAAATTCATACGCAGATGTCCTCAAGGACACATAGCACAGTGGATAAAGGCGTTAGTTAGATCCAGTGACAGGACCCAAAGAGTGTGAGTTTAATACCTGGTTAAGGCGGTGGAGAACTTTGAAAGAGGAATTAACAGGAGATAACTGACACCAATTAGACATGGCACGTGGAACTAGAACAGTCTACCCCAGTGAGCGAAATAAAGGGTTCAGCCCGGAGCGTACAACAGCCGAAACGTTGTGATAAACATGGCGGCAAAGATGAGGATAATAGTCCAAATAATGTAAATACTGTACAAAGACACATGCGTTCTCATGTGTGTGAATTTAATTATTGTTACATTTTTCCAGCTTGCATACAAGTTATCATGCATCCAGATCAAGTATATGAAGAAACTGTTCAAAGTCTATAATGATTGTGTTCAAGTACTTTCAATCGTCTCATGTTATTTATCAGCTAATATTATTAATGTTACAGAGAATGTTTTTGTATTAGCATTTGTCAGAATATTACATTTCTAATTTAAATATACATGGAGAGTATGCAAGTGACATCACACATAGGATCCATTAGGAGTTGCAAAAAAACTGAAAGCACCCCACAACAAAAACATTGAATTCTTTAAATTCAGTTTAAATCATTATATATCAAAAGTCCCTTTAGGTATATAACTGTCGATGAAACTCTAGATATGTCGGTATTATAAATCAAATTATTTTCTCAGAAATAAAAACTTATTTGTTCCTACACAACATTCTTAATTGAGGATCAACTTCATAAGTTAATTATTTTTGGATCCATCAAGTACATTTTATATCAGAACAGTTATTACTTTTTAACCAATAAGAATTGTTTAGGTATCATTACAGTGATAATATTAGCAGTTTCCTTATAAGGAAACATTCAACATTCATCAGTATTACTATCAGTTGAAATTTATAAAATCTTTATCTTAAAGCAATTTATCAGAAAAATAGTTTTCCTAAGTCCAGTAGCTGTCATTGCTCTTTCCAGTGGCATCCCCAAAATAAGATAAAAGAAAGCCATTGATAATCTTTCCTTTCTTTCTTCTTCCAACCTAACAGCATTTCAACACAGATGGCTGTTTCTTCTATTCCAACTAAGGAACTCTATAACAAGTTAAATGATTAAGTTGGTTGCTTCTCACTTCCTCCTATTTATAAGAACAGTGAGTTACCCATTTCTCTCACCCTTGTTCCTTATCACAAAAAAGGGATTTTCACCTACACATGCATATGTTGAATTTAAATAGTGTTCTAATTAGGGTTACAAAGCTCTAAAATGAAAATATGGAATGGGGATTTCATAACTACAGGATCACAGACCATGTTTAGAAGTTCCCAATCATGGGTCTGCAAACTCACAAAGTTGAATAAAATCAGTTTGACACTGCTGAGACGTAAGAATTGTGAAAGTGGGAGAGAGAGGGGGGAGGCAAGATTTTGCAAGTATTCCAGGATTTCATGTTTGTTAAGTACTAATTAAAAAAAAACAAATAAAATTGTGTAATTTTTTTAAAAGGATCATCAATTCTCAAAATGTCGGACAAAAATGTGCCCCACATTAATTGATGCAGGACATATCTTTGAGCATCAAAATGTAATAAAATCTCACATTTTGCAGAACAGTTGGTAACCCTAGTTTAAGACTTTATATTTTCGCAAGCCAAATTTAGCACACACATTAAAATCATTTAAATAACTCTTCAACCTTTTCCTTCTTTGAAATTGTAACTTCTAAAAGAGACTATGATAAAATATCATATGATCTGAGTTTTTCATATTTTGGCATTAAGAAGAATTTTTTATTATTAATTATTACTGCCTATTACAAACACAAATTTTCTTTTTAAAGATATTCTTTGCACTGGCTTTTTTTTCCCAGTTATAAAATTTATTATTTTGTTAGTTTATTCTGTCTCCTTGTTCTTTTATTCATCAGAAATTATTTGCAAGATGAGTTTGTTTTTTTTATGATTTAGGACCCGCCTCTGTTTTAAATTCATTTTTAAACACAGTGGTGGGTAACCAACAGATATAATAATAAAACATTTATATAAACATTCTCTGCTCTCACCTCCCAATATTGAAACAACAATTTTTTTGTAAACTTCTATTATGCATGATACAAGTATCTTTTTTATGTTCATTATGGTAACATTTATGCACAGACTGACAAAGTATCTACAGAGCCACCTATTGGTGTTTCTTTATCTAAACTTCTATGTGGCTCACTAAGGAAACAAAAACTTTCATAATTTTGTCAAACCTATGACTTATGTTTGGTAGATGATGACCTATTCATATTAAACAAAAGACCCATAAACATTAAAAAAACAAAAAAACTTACAATCATAAGACCGTTGAAGAAAAATATACTCTACACTTTAATTATGAACATAATAAATGAATCCCTTTCCTTAATATAAATACAGAATTTTAAATATCTGGGAAAGGTTTTAACAAAGGATGGAAAATGTGACACTGAAATCTGAATTCACTTCCAAGAGTTAAACAAAGTTAAAAAGCTAAATTTAGAAAAAAAGGAAAGAGAACTGAACTTTTATATAATATCAATCTGTCTATATGGCAGTGAATACTGGACAATTTCCTTAGAGTTGAAGAGAAAACTTGAGGCAACAGAACTGTGGTTCTACAGAAGAATGATTAGAATACCATGGAAAGAGTCTGTAAGCAACAAAAACATTTTAAGGAAAATAGAAGCAAAAAGGACACTTACATTTAGAATCCTTTTGAAATGATACATAATGAGAAAAGAAAGCTTGGAAAGATTGACACACATGGGACATATCAAAAGCAAGGAGGATTGGGGAAAAATGAAATAACTTTAAATTTAATCACTATTACTCCATGCAAGGCAGTAAAGCCACTAGGATAAAAAGGGTTACTGGGTGTGGAAAAATTAGGAACAGAAACATTAATGATGAGCAGGAAGAGAAAAGAATAATCAGGAGGACAATCGATAGTGATTGACACTGCATTTAAAGTTTTGCAGATTAAAGTTAGCTGGAAAGCATGGAGCCAGAAGGGAGATCCACAAACATGAAGTGCGAGAAAAGAAACTGTGAGCATAGAATTTATGGTTACATCTAGCCAGCTCAACTATAAATTGATGAGGCCTCATTGCCAGTCTAGTACTGCACCTCAATTAAAAAATTCTAGGTACCAGAGAGAAGACCTAATTAACTTTTTAAATAGATGACAGAACAGGGAGTGGTAGTGATAATAAAAAGACAAAAATTACTGTGTTACAAAGGATAGGATGTTGTGGAGAGCCATGGTCGTCTATGTCTTGAAGGCACATGACACATATAAGAACTTTAATCTGTCAGTAGATTTTAGCCTTCACAATTTTATACCTTCACTCTAAAATCCCAGGATTAAAACCTCTTGTCTACTCAGTTACCAAAGTGAATGTCCTCACAGGTATAAACAGGAAGTTATAAAGATTATGATTTACTGTGCTGAAAGAATTTCTTCTTTATACACATTATTTTATAAAGAACTGAGAAATGCAATACAAATCCTTATTAATAATAGCTTCCCAATTATGTCATCAATGAACAAATAAAATTGGCTTCAAAGAATTTGAGAAAACCAACATATCAACCGTCAGGATATTAAAAAAAACCATTATCTTATGTAACCAGATGCACCATAACTATAAACAATTAAAAAGTCATTAAAATATAATTTGCCAGTACATATCACATTATGATTGTAACAGATACCTAAGATTAGTAATTTATTCCAAAAAGTTTAAAACATTTAATCTAACCATTAGCATAGGACAACAAAAATCACTTTTATATAAACACTACTGTATTCAAAGAATTCTCATGGTCTTTGGGAGATTGCATAAGCAGCATATTAATCTGCTTATTAGTGTTGTAATTGTATAACCAATGAAAGAATTTCATGTTTTTTTACACTTTTAGCTTCTTACATTGGTCAGCCAGCACACTCTCTTATAAGTTAATGTTTTTTTACAATATTAAATTCTTACTTTGGTCACACATTCACCACAATCTCTTGTAGGTTAATTTGCACTTATCATAAATTAGTGTAATTCAGACACATCTCAATTATTACACCTATCGCCAATATATGATTATTAACATAAAACAAATATAATGCTTAAATACTATACAGCATGCACTGCAAAGAAAAATTCAAAATTTTTATACAAAAGAAACAACCAACCAATATAAAATATTTTTCAATGGTAGATTTGGCATTTTAAATGTGTTTAAAAAAATAATATCTTCAGTGTGGTGTACTTTCAAGTTTTGAAACCCCTAACAGACAAATTAAAAATAAAAAGAATCCTGCCCATGGCATCACTTGTACGAGATACACATATTTAAATAAAAAATGTAGTATTTCCAAAAATGCTAGGATGAAGCTAATAAAAAGTCTTCTTTGCAGCACTGGTAACATTATTTCTTGCTAATGACTGCAATGGGTTTAAAAAACACAAGCAAAATCATTATGAACTTTAGACAGCTTATCCATGAATTTGATCCAGATATGCATCAAAGTATATACAAACTGGAAAAATCTAATGGAAAAATTAGACCGACCTTTAAGGAAATTTTGCTGACTGTATAAATATATTGGGTTGAATCAAAAGTAATTTGTTTTTGGGAACCAATTGTAATATTTTTAAGAACAAAGTCAATAAACAAAGAAATTATGTATAAATAAACAGAAATTATTTCACACAATATATAAGCTGAAAAACTCCTAAAACAAGGCATAAGTAACCATAATGTATCCCCCACTGATCCCAGTAAAATAATAAAACTAATTATATAATATACTAAATTTAATTCAACCAACTTAATGATCCACAATAACTCTTCTCTGTCAACTAATGTTTTGACAAACATTGTATATCATTTTAAATGTCCTTTGAGAGTGTGTATATCTGAAATATATATATTCGTTTCACAATAACATTATTGAGCAGATTTACATTACATATGTCAGATTATATATATATATATATATATATATATATATATATATATATATATATAGGCAGCATATCTTCATTCAAGTATGTCTGGTTGAATAATCTAGACATATTATGTTTATTTATTTTTATTTTAATCCTCTCAAATTCATGGATCAATTTCTTAATATTGTCATTAAACTCATTAAGGAAGGTGCCATAGTTTTTTTCATTTCTATTATTTTCCCAAGTACTTTCAATCTCATCCATGATCATCTTCAGGGCTGAATTACCAAAACAAAAATGAATGTAATTGATAGTTGTGAATTTTTATAACTACACATGAAACATGCTCTGTTAATTCAAAATTAAAGTTATTTAAGGGAGGCAACTTAATTTATATTTGTAAAAAATAAAAAATTACAATTTAAGTATTTTAAAACATTTCTGTTATAATTGTAATTTTAAAAAAAAATACAATTTAGATATTTTAAAACCTTGCTGTTATAGACATTTTAAAACATTGTTGCTATGAATAATACAACACAGAAGGAAATATCTGTGATGAACACCCCAATACTTAGCAACATGTTTCACCAATAATGATTATATATATATATATATATATATATATATATATATATCTCAGAAACAAATGGATTTTTTTATTTATTAATCCAACAAATTTTTATTAACTGTTATTTTTTTGTTTTTCTGATAAGATTTTTCAAATATTCAGGCCTATAGACAAACATAAATACCATTTAATAAATAAATGGAGCATCTATGCAAATACAAGTATCCACTAAAAATAATTTTTAAGTAATAAAATAATATATATTTATATATATATATATATATATATTTTCTCCAGTACTCCCCTATATATTTATATATATAGTGATTTACCAAGCTACGCTTGGATGTGGCACAAGGCCGAAAGTAAGGGGCACCCAGTGAGGATCGAACTCACTACTCAGACGTAATTGTTCTAGCGAGACAAGCTTGCTAACCATTACACCACCTCGAGGTGCCCAATATTTTCTCCAGTACTCCCCTATATATTTATATATATATATATATATATATATATATATATATATATATGTATGTGTATGTATGTATGTATGTTCTTAGGTGCTGTAAATCTCATCCAATCTATCATGACAGATTGATGTCAACACATTCATACATAAATATCTTCATTCACAGAAACACTGACATCTTGATCCACCTCTAGACACACACATATTTTCTACTGAATTATTCCAAAGTAAGTTTGTGCAGAATAAATGTATGAAGTGAAAATAAGAAAATTCATCAAGAAAACAATGATAAAAGCTAAAGGTACAAATCACAAGAAATATGTCACATAAACTCAAAGTCAGCCTCAGAAAAGACAAAAGTGAATAAAAACAAATGTAAACTGATGTCACTAGGTTGTCTTGCAGAAAAACCAAGCATTGAAATTGGTTGATAGCTTGACATTTGCAGAACAAATGAAAACGTGGACTTTTCAGAAGTCTAATAAACAATTTTTAGTGTATTTCTTTTTTTCTTTTTAGGTATAATCTTTTCACACAAGTAAAATCCTTTTGAATGCATCCAGGTGTAATATTGATTTTAATTGAATTACACAAAGGCAGGCCTCTATATGTTATATTAAAAATAGCTGATAACAATAACAATGACAGTAATATTGTAATGATTATGATAAGTATGACAAATATTAAAAATTATTATGATAATACTGAATAAAAATAATTAGATTATTTGTAGATTGATTACGATCATATTATTATGATTATATTGATATTATGGCACTAGCTACAGCAATAATCAAGATAAGTTATCATCAATGGTATTTCTCACCAATAACCATGTCAATCATACTCTGTACTAAATAGAGATAATTTTTTCCAGTTTTATGATTTCTGTGGAAGAGAACAAATTTAAATCATTATTAACCTGGATAATATAAAAATGTTACACAGCTGTAAAGGTTATTGGGCTTTCTAGTGAAAGCAAATTTATGCTCATAAGGTACTTTTCTATTAGGCTAAAAGAAGCAACATGTTTGCAATAGTGCTGGGTTTCTCAGCAAATAATTATGATGCCATCCACACCTACAAGGGAATCACATTCTACTAACAACAGCAAGAAAAAAGTATCTGAAGTGATCCAGATATGTACAAATGAGAGATGGCAGGCAAAGGGCAACCTTCAAAGAAACAACTAGCTTGCAAATATAATATCGGCAACAGCAACCATACAGGTTAAAAAAACACACTGTAATGGGAGAGAGCTATGGTAGAAAGATTTATTCTCCCATTTCACACAGCAGAATTGGGCCAGAGGTAGGACAAGAACAGTGCAGGTTTGTTAAAGATGCCATAACAAGGAACACAACATACATGCTTAGAATGTTATCAGAAAGAGCAATACAATTACAGAAGGACATGTATCTATGTTTCATAGACTATGCAAATGTGTTCAACAAAGTATGCCACAAGGATGTACTGGAGCTGCTCCGCGACCTTGATATATCAGAATAATCAAAAACCTACACTGGCGGCAAATGACATGTATGCGCATTGAGAATGAGTTCACCAAATATACAAAAATAGAAAGGGGCAGAAGGCAAGGATGTGTCTTCCCACGGGACTTATTCAACCAATACAGTGAGGCAATTCTAAGAGAATTGGAGGTCCTACTGGGATTCAGCATTGGTGGCCACTGTCTTACTAACATAACATACACAAATGACAAAGTACTGATAGCAGATACGGAAAAGAAAGTACAAAATCTCCTACAGAAGGTAGTGATGGAGAGTGAGAAGAAGGGACTAAGCATAAACTACAAGACGACAGAATGCATTATCATCAGTAAAAGGATGAGCCCAAAATGCGATTTGCAGGTCGAGAACACTAAAATCAAGCAGACTCAGAAATTTAAATATCTGGGAAGTGTTTTGACAGAGGACGGTAGGTGCAATGCTGAGATCCAAAGATGGATTGGGATCACCAAGGATGCATTCCAAAAGCTGGGCAACACAAGAGGATTTCTTTGGTGATAAAGAAAGGAGTACTGAGCTGCTACATGACATCTGTCCTCCTATATGGCAGCGAATGTTAGACAGTCTCTTCAAAGATGAAGAAGAGACTCGAGGCAGCAGAGATGTGGTTCTACAGAAAGATGCTAAGGATATCATGGAGCGAGCAACACAATGAGGAAGGAGGGCCTGGAGAATTTGATACTTACAGGTCAAATAAAGGTATGAAGAGACAAGGGAAAGCAATGCATGGCATACCTGGCAGCCTTAAGCAAGTGGATGGCAGAACATGATGTGGCAGAGTTGGCAGAGGCACAAAACTTATTGAGAGCGACAAGGGATAGAAGAAAGTGAAAAGCCATGATCACCTACATCCTGAAAGGACAAGGCCCATAAAAAGTAAGAAATGTATTTCCCCTATTGTGGGCATTATTATATCCATGATATAATATCACTGTACTTCATGAACAGAACAGAATGGCTAAAAAGGAAATTGGTTCTCAGAGTGACTTTTATATACACACACAAAACTATATATATAGATATATACTCATGTGACCCATGCAAAGAATAATATATCACATATATCTACACAGCAAAGCAGAGTGTAAGGAGAAAGAAAAAAGGAAGTGTATTACATATAATATGGAGAAACTCATGTGTCTGGAGAATCCATATTTAGGACTCCAGATTCAAACAGGTCAGATCCATCTATGGCCCAGGCAAGGACATATTCCATGAATGGGAAACAGTGAGTCTCGGGTCTTCCCAAATTGAGGACTGTGAGCTGAAGTTTTATTGAAAATCTGGAAAAGATATATTCCCAAAGGGAAATGATACCATGGACTTGTAAACTGCTGGAGAGGCAGATTTAGCCTCTACCCGGGATATAGTGGGGGTCAAAATAAAGCAGTCTTTCAATTTTGCTGCTGTAAACCGAATTTGACTGCCACTTTTGTCATTGTATGAAGTGACATCACTAAGTGGCTGTCATTTGACTCATGTGACTCTCTCCACAAATAGGAAATAAGTGCCTTCTTATCCCTACAACACAATAGCTAGCCACAGCCATTCTACAATAGATCAAAGTGATGTCAATAATCTAGGGAATATACAATTTGTAAAATATTAGGGCATCTCACCAAAGTGAAAATCTCAATGGAAGGAAAACATGACTGACAAATGCAGGTATAATCTACTATCTATATTTCTCATGTTGTCTGTCTGTGTGTCTGTCGTGGGCGTTGTTACGACGCCCAGGCCGCATTTCTCACATGATTTCGATGCGGTTTTCACCACAAATTTGCAAATGGCTGCCGTAAGGACATGATGGAGCCTGATTTTTGAGTTTGGACTCAGGTTCCGAAAAAATCGATAATCGAAAAAAATCGAAAAAATCTTCTTACAGAATGAATGATCACATTTCAACCAAATTTGACACCCTCTTAGAGTCTACCATTAGAAGTCTTGTCCAGAAGTTTCATGACCACGGACCCCTAAATAGCGTGGAAAATCGATAAAACCCAAAAACCGATACTCCCAGATTGCGCCTGAACCACATGTCGGTTTTTAGCGAAAACTGACCGGATTTATGAGGAGGCCATTCGGAGTCACCATGTGAAGTTTCAACTCTGAGCGCCCCCCAAACAGAGTGCAAATCAACAATCGGTCAACCCTTAAAAATGTTTTTCCGGTTCGGTATTTCCTAAATGCAGATTAATTTAAGGTCACGCTATGCGCGGGAAGAAACGGGTCAGTGCGTGCAGTGAAGTGGAAGAAAACATTTGACCTCAAATTCTGGAATGGGTGCAGGGCCATTAAAATTCGGCTTTTTTATCCCTGCTACCAGGTATGACATTGAGCCACAAATGACATATTCGACTTTGTCAACACTTTTGCTTTAATCGTCGCATCTTAAATAAGCACTTCCTTTATTCGTGTCTTTACTGAAAAAAAATCCGTATATGTGCTGAGTGAAAATGGTTCCACCCTCAGCAGTCCATTTTCCAATACTTTAAACCTTTTCCCCTAGCCCAGGCCACATACCAGACCTGACGAGGAGTTTTTGTGCTAAAAGAGCAGGGCTTCCTCCTAATCCATTTCAAAGCAAATGCCGACAAACTAATGCTTTTCATTGTCGCACAAACCAAACGAGCAAATGCTTCATTGCAGCTCCTTGCATTCTCATTGCCGCCATCACATGTGTTAGAGCCAAGCTGCATATGCAACAGGCAGCTTGACCCTGTTTACGGCCAAGCCCAGCGCTTGCCAAATCATGCGCGCTAGCATCTTCCGTTTTGCGTGAGCTCATTCATTGGTCTAAGTCATGGCAATTGTCCAGGCTACACCAATCAATGACAAGTCACGCTCCCTTTAAATATCTTCAGCGCGGCTGCATTGGCACTCACGTCTTGATTTGATCGCCATTAATGCATCTGTCCTTGGATTAATTGACAGCTTACTGCTACCGCAAGTTACCTATCTGCTTAAACGTTTGCATTACCCATTTTATCTCCGCGTCCTGCCTCTACTGCGCAGCCCAGTCCATCTTAGCGTTCCATATCTATTTCTACCTTTTTGTAGTTCAGTTTTGCTATTAGACAGTTAACTGCTGTTGCAAGTTACTTCTTTTCTACCTTTACTACACAGCCCAGTACACCTCAGTGTTTCACTACTTTTTAACCTTCAACGCTTTGGATGCGTAACCTCTTCCTACAGCAACATTTTTGTGCTGCCAGAAAGCACAGCCCATAGCTAGGAGAAGCTTTTTCCATACCGTTCCACTGCATTTTTAGTTTTCATATACAACGAGGTTGCACCACTTCAGCTTCAGCATCATCTTCTATTCGCATTCTTACACAGCGTTTCTACAACCCTTCAAATGGCTTCTACACGAAGAACATCCGCACATCAGCAACTGAAGACTCCTAACACCGTTAACGTTGCATGTGCAGAACAGGCAACTGCGGAGGAGCACATAACTCCGGTTACAGATGATCATATAGCGTCTACTTCAACCTCTGCTTTGCACTCTTCTGCATGCCGTGGCAATGACCAACCTGGCAGCTCTGCAAAGGCTGCAAAGACACCCAGGCGAAGCAACCTTAGCAGGTGTTCTAAAAAAGCCTCACCGGCGAAGGGGAAACAGGAGCATTGAGTGCGCCTCCTTGGGGGAGAAGCGGCTGGCGTCTACTTCAACCTCTGCTTTGCACTTTTCTGAGTACCATGGCGATGAGCGACCCGGCAGCTTTGCTAAGTGTGCCAAAATACCATAGTGAGGCAACCTTAGTAGGTGTTCTAAAAGAGCCTCTGCGGCAAAGAGAAAGCGGGAGGAGGAAACTGAGGTAGAGGCCTCTTTGGGGCTTTCCAGTCAATCTCAACGGAGGCAGTATGTTTTGTCACATGAAACGCTTGGTGAGCGTAACTACCGTTTGTACTGCAAATCAGTTTACACATATTCATTGAAAAGTAAGAGGAAACTACCTAAATGTATGATTTTTTAATCAAGCAATGCCGGGCCATGCTGCTAGTAGTTTATAGATTTCTGGTAGAGAATAGAAAGATGAAATCAGGTGCTCTCTAAAAAAATAAGACTAGTGGAAGACTGAAAGATTATACCAGAAAGAGACACTTTAAAATCTGATGTAGTTGACTATGCATGGAGGAGGATATACCAAGCTTTTTTTTTTTCAAAATAATAAACAGAGAGGAGCAATAGCAAATATGAAAATTGAAGGAATTTGGCCATAAATTAAGCTCAGATGAAACCCATAAGATAATCATGTTTTGATAACATAGCAAGTAGGTATCACTTATCAGAAAGCAAGAGACAATAAAGTTGGGATTCCATGAATGTCACTGTTGATACAAAACTCAAGGAGCAGCCAAAAGGACAATCAAGGGAGCACAGTAACAGGAATACATGTTAATGTCTAAAGCTGATTTTGCTATGTTTAAGTCATATGTTTAAAATCAAATTTTACTACTCATGAAACCTTGTTTATTTTAACCTTTATAAAAATCCTGGAGACTTTTTATTTATTAAATTCCCATTCTTTCCCTTTAAACAGTAGATTATTATTTTGTCAAAGTTGCATGTACATTTTACTTTTTATCATGTCAAACAAGAGTAAGGTTTATCATAATAAAATAATTTTAGTAAAAGTATTTAGTAAAGAGAGTAACGTTTTGATTCATATTCAGTCTAGTTTTACCCCTGTTGTTTGCGGCTTCCTTTTGTTAGGGATGCATCATAAATGTCTTTCTCAAAGTTTTCATCATTGAATATGGGAAAGTTTTTTTTAAAATGGGGAAATAATTTGAAATAGATATCATCACCATGAGTATCACTAAAAATAATGTAGGTTAACTGTAAAAACAAAACTGTTTATTGATTACTTCCCAAATAGCATTCTTTCTATTGTTTCATCATTGTAACTGTATTTGTCTATTTGGCCATATGAAGAAGAGGTCCAAACTATGCTAACACTTTTATGAGAAAGACATCAGCTATTCTCTAAATATTCAAAAATGGTTTCCATTTTAATAAGATGATCAAATTTAAGGAGGAATTATGTTTTTGGCAACCAGGCTTTCACTCGAATAATTAAAAGAAAGTAAGACTAATAAATGAGAGCCAGAATTGAAACGTTTTTGTTGACTCCAAACCATCAAGGCATATCATTCCTCAAGAAAATCTGCTAAAAGACAAAAGTTCATAGCTATTTTCTATTTGGCAATGATGGCCACAATATTTGCTATTTTTGGGTAATTAACAGAAAACATTAATACTATATGAGCAACCCTCACATACTTATCATATAAACTGATATATTATGAAAGCTATTATTACAAAATAATTCATGATTTAAGAGATATTTTATTGGCAATCATAATGTCCACTTGGCCAATAAGTGTTGGAAAATTAATTTTCTTTATTTGAATTTGGGCATATTTGTTAAGTTTACAAGAATCATAGATTATTAATAGATTATTTTTCTTTATTGAAAAGAGATTAAAATCATTTTATTAATTTAAAATCTATTTGTAGAAAACTTCTGAAATTGATTTAGAACATACACATCTATTTTGAAATAATAAATAATCATGTCAGATTTAATTTCTGTTGGGGCCCATATAGACCAAAAGAAAGAATGACTTTATTTTAACACAATACATTTTATATATAGGGTGACCCCAAAAAACGGGAATTTTTGAAGTGCGTATTGTCAGACATGAGCAAGTGGCAACACTGCGAGACAGTGAACTTGAGCAAGTAAACATTTTGCCATTTTAGTAACGAGAATGAAATTCACAGTATCCCAGCTGAGATGTTGCAGCAGTCAATGAGGAATCTCAACAGCAGATTTCAAGAATGCATTCGTACAGGAGGACGCCATCTACAGGATGTAATTTTGAAAAAATGAAAATTCCATCATTCTTTCTTAAATGGCATGTTTTAAGGTTTCAATTACTATGAATTAAATATTTTTCTTCCATCACTCTTGGTTTTATTGGATTGTTAAAAGTTCCCGTTTTTTTGGGTCACCCTATATTTATGTCAATCTATCAGAGCTATCAGTACCATGTAAATCAATACTACTTGCCACATAGGTTGTTGGCAATAATTAACTGGTTCCCCAACTGGGCTGTACTGCTTTCCTGGTGATGAGAGTAGCAAGATGAAAAACAAGATTTGTCAAAGAAAAGATGAACCTTCTGGTGATGAGAGTGGCAAGATGAAAAACAAGATTTGTCAAAGAAAAGATGAACCTTCTTGTAGGATCAACTACCATTTAGCAATGTGTGGTAGACTGGGCTCCATAGCTATGTATGGCATCAAAAGGCAGAGGGCATCCGAGATTGGTCAACAGTTGCAGTGGAGGTTTCCCTCACCAGAATCAATGGACATGTGTCTGTGACTAAAGTAAGCCTTCAAGTTGGAAGACATCAGAAGGTAATTTGATCTGGAGAGGGATGGGCTCCACCAGGTTTAATTACCCAAAACATGCTATGCATGAATGAATAACCCTACAACTTTCAACCAAGATATGTGGAGGGAACTGGTCAGGTAGGGCACTCACCTGTGCAGCAACCCTATCATCACACCTGGCCATAGACACTGTTGTTGGTGATTATTATATATAGTTTGTTAATAATTGTACATATTTCAGTCTGTGTTCATTTTTTATCATTACTTTGACTCTATAACCCAGTCATAATACTGAACAACAGCACAATTATTTACCAATAAAAAAAATCCTGAAGAATTGATCAATAATCACAGTATAACTACGAAATCCAAAAGAAAATGATAAACACATTTTTCTTGACAGACAAATTGTCTCTATACTGAAATCTATACTTTGTCTTCATTATGAATTATACAAGGAAAGGGTTTAATAAACTGAATATTTATTCTTTTACTTGGCTAAATACTGACTTGGAGACTTGCCCTATGACATCAATATTTAATCTAACAGTTTAACCACTAGGCTCCATCTGAGATCTAACCTGTTGCATCTTTATGTGTGACTAGGTTTCTGTTGTTTAGCATGATTTTCAATCAGTTTCACACCATACAAGGCAGTAAAGCCACTAAGACACAAGGGGTTATTGGGTGTGAAAGATTTACGAACAGAAACATTAATAATGAGTGGAAAAAGAAAAGAGTAATCAGGAGGACAGAAGATACTGATTGACATTGTATTTAAATTTTTGCAGATGAAAGTTGGCTGGAAAGTATGGAGCTGGAAGGGAGTTCCACAAGTAATAAATGTGAGAAAAGAAACTGTTAGCATAGAATTTACAGCTACATCTAGCCAGCTCAACTGTAAATTGATTAGATTGCGACACCAGTCTAGTACTGTGCTTAAATTCAAAAAGTCTAGCTACTATAGCAAAGAGCTCATCTGAACAATTACCATGAAAGTATTTATAGAAAAGGCACAGAGAGGAAACCTTATGGTAGTGGAAAAGTAACTGAAGCCGAGTTGCCAAATCAGGACTGATAATATTGTTGATTATTCTTTGGATTTTATCAAGGAGCTCAGGGCACCGGACTGTATATGGCAGCCATATTCTAAGCACAAGCAGATGGTAGACTTCTAGATGCATATGATAGATTCTGGAGAAAAAGATTATACAAGGAAACTACTCTTCAGTCAATTTTTTTTCCAACACCTTGAGCTTTGACTATTTGTTATCCAAATTCCAATCCCACCCACCAAAATATAATGACGAGAAGTTAAAAATTTAAAAAAAAGTTAATAAATGGCAGATCATTTGAAATAACACACACACACATGTATATACACTAAATTAAGTCTATCAATAGATTCAGTTGGATCCATTATGGTGAAAGTATTAACGAACATTGTATTAACTAGACTTTTATCATTTTATGAATGATCCAATTTGTTTTGTTTTTCTGGTAAGGAATGTAATGATGGCATATATGTCATCAGACAACTCCAGAAAATTGCATATTTCTCCAGTAGACATTTGCCTACATGCTATGTCAACCTAACAGCAGCATATAATCACATCAATAGAGACATCCTCTTCTCATCCACCTAGAATCTGATTTCAAAGTGCCAAATCAACTGAATGCATCGATCTAATAGAGGAACTTCATCAATCCACAAAATCTTACATGTCTGATGAGGATCCCAATAGGGAAAAATTTTCAAACCTCATCAGAAGTATCATAAGGAGGAAATGAGAGCCCCAGTCTATTTAATCTGTTCTTAGATAGCACATTTACAAGTACAGAAATTTTCTCCTTAGAACCTTGACTGCATAAATGTAAGTGTGCTACTAGACTGTCAACAAGATCACACTATTAAAATGTTGAATGAGCTTGATGCAACCGTCAGTTCTACTCTAGTAGTTTCTTTTCTCACACTTCTCACCTGTGGAACTCCATTATTGCTTCCCTGCCACCCAAAATCTTAAAAAAATTTAAATGCAATGTCAATCACTGTTTTCCTGAATCCTGTTCTGTTATTGTCCATTCCTTCACTTCACCTCACTAAAGTCTTCTCATTCTCTTTCACTCCATGTAACCCCCTACATCTTAGTGGCATTACTGCCTTGCTTGGGCTGAAATGATTTAAAAAAAAAAAAAAAAAAAAAAAAAAAGGAATTTCGGTTCTAGGTGGAAAATCAGATAGAGATACTCCAGATGAATCAAAAGTGAAAGTGAATTTATGTGCCAAGTATTCTGTTTTATCAGCACTAGATGTCAGTACTTCAAACAAATTGAAGAGAGGAGTGATTGGGGATTTACCTATGTCTAACACACTCAGAAGGCATGGTAAAGTAATGGATTGCAACTTGGATTGAGGAATTGGAGAGCTGAGTTTGAATTTCAGTTGAGTTTGTTACATTCACTTATGTGCTAATATCCTTGGGAAAGGTATGAATCCACCTCCTATCCCCTCAGCTATGAGTAAATAGTAGGATAGACTGGGTTCTATAGCCTTGGGTGGTAACTGGTCTAGGAGAAGAAAAAACTCTGAATTCAAAACTGTATGTAGCCCTGGCAAAGGACATACTATGCAGCTAAGGAAAGTATTGTTTGCATTGACTTGACTACACTTGACTCCTTTTTTTAAAAACACTCTTACAGAGCTGCCAATAATCAGACTTGTGAGAGGCTATACAGTATCTCATTCTATCAGTGAACAGTGATTTAGCCTCTTTGAGAACACACCTAAAAGCAGACACAGAGAGTAGTCTTTTATGATCGGAACCATTACATTCGTATAGCCGGTCTGTTATCGTGAATCCTATTTTATTTTTATTGTCCTGTTTCTTTCACTCTCAGTAACCCCTTGCATCTTAGTAGCTTTAAACCCCTTGCTAAATGGAGTGAAATGATTAAAACTAAATAGAAATACACAAATACAGGAATTCAAACATGCATATATATATATATACTGTATATACTCGCATATCATGCAACTTTTGAAGACCTAATTTCCTAGCTACTCCATTGACCAAACTATATATCCATTTAAAATAGTCAAATTAGCTTAAAAATTGAGTCTTCAAAAGTCACATGATACATGAGTACATTACTTACAAAATAAAATACATAAACATTTGTATGCATATACATGTTATTATTCAGTTATAAATAAAGATGCAATAATATTTGGAAGCATTCATATGCACATAAATACATAATCATGAATAAAAATTTCTTGATACTTAAACAAAACCAAGTTAAACACACATTGCATTCAAAGGCCTACACATAAAGGAATAGGAAAAATGAGTAGGTTATATTTTTTGTGTAAATTCAATTTTCTTGATCTCAGTAAAGTCACCTGTCCCTTCTTTGGGCATCAATTTCTCCAGATTTGAAAATTAAAGAAACAAAAAACTTGAAGATGCAGAGAAATGAGAATTTGAATTGTCTTGAGTAATTGATTCTTCATCACTCAATAACTTTCTTGTCAATTCTGAAGCCTTTCTGTACCCAAAGTAGCAATTAGCTTTAACCCTTCCTTGACCAATTGCCACCTAGAGACTGAACCTAGAGGTGGGAATACTTTTTGTGATGATAACAAGTTCTAGACTAACTTCATCAAATAATGGGTCTTTTTTTTCAAACAAGTAATTCATGGCAATTAGTTTCAACTGATTTAATATTCTGAACAGTTTCAGAAAGTTCAGAAATCAGTCAATTAATGCTTTAACTAATGAGCTAAATTATCAACATAATTTTTATAGACTAAACTTATTTCTACTTACATTATTTGCATTCAAACTAATGTTTTCATCTTGTTATCATTCCAACATTTTGACCATTGTACTCTCTGACATTCTTCAGGTGTTTGTCAATGCAGGTAACCTTCAGGAGATTTCAAACTGAAACCTTTACAAGGGTAGATTGATTTTCCTCCACTATCCATGTCTAAAGATATTTTTTCTTATTCTTTTTTAGAGTTATTCAGTTTTTGCCTAGTATATTTCCACATATAAGACAATCTTTACATCCCCAAAACCACCCTAAAAAATTGTCGGTCATCTTATACTACAATTCTAAAAAACTAACCTTAAATTCTGGCTGATATTTGTCGGTAGGCTAAACTTGGCCCCAGTGCAATAACCAATAACATGAAAAGATTCACATTATCAAATAAACTGATAATAAAAATAATAAAACTATTTCTAGCTTATATATTGCTGGCATAGCTTCATAATAAATTACCTATTTGAAGAATAAATCCATATTAATGAAATCAACTTGTATCCATGCAAGCTCAATTGAGAAAATGTAAACATCAAGTTATGATTGCAAATAAAAAAAATGTTGAAAGTGGAATTTACTATTATTGTACATTACCATACAGTTATTAGCAATATTTTGTCATTGTCAATGAAGTATAAGTCAATGGTCATTAGTACACCAGGCTGTTTGTAACTGTTTAGATATAGGAGAAGAAGAAGTATTCACAAGAGATCATGTGAAGAAAGGTAAACAAAACAATGATTTCCCTTTTAAGGTACTTGTGTTGAAAGCACATAATATAGAATCAGTTTTTTATTATTTCAATTCTTTTGGATTTCTAAGGATACTGTAAGTAACAGCATTTCCAATAATATCATCTTTATATAATCAATAAGCAGTCATCTTATACTACAAGTATAGGATAAATTCATGAAAATTTGCTATATTTTTTAACCTTGACTTAAAGGTTGCCTTATATGTATAAATATACTGGTACTAGCCAGCCCACAATTAATATGTCATCATATTAAACAAACCAACAATGTAGGGCAATCCTGAACCTAAAACTTGAAGGCTTAAACCTAATATTCTTATTACACATTTGGCTACCTGCAGTTGTCACTGCTGTGGCTACTGTTACATTTGACTTCCTTGTTATTACTTACCGCTTCTTACTACTGCTGCTGAAGCCTTGTTTTGAAGTCTATCTCTCTCTGTCTCTCCTTCACTCAGGGGTGTAATGATGGCATATATGTTATCAAACAACTCCAGAAAACTTCAGACATTGCCAATAGAAAATTGTATGCCTGCTATGTTTACTCACAACAGCATATGACCACATCAATAAAGATTTCCTTTTTCTCATCCACTAGAAACCATCTAAGCTCTGGTGCCATTCAATGTATAGATCTGATAGAGGAACTATATCGGTCCACAAAGTCATACATGTCTAGTGAAAACACCAAGCACAGAAATATTTGAAACCTCAGCGAACAACAAGGAGGAAATGGGAGCCCAGTCTATTTAATCTCTTCTTAAACTATGCTCTGCATATATACAAGTACAGATGTGAAGATATTGGCACTGATTCTTTAAGCTTTCCATACTACAACCCAAATGAATCTATTAACAGGAAACAGTTCCTCTTTTCCCTCCCAAGGCTCATGTACTGATATGGGGGAGGGACATTGATGACACATTTATATGTAGTTGGGATAAGAATGATCTTGAACAAAAAATTAACAACTTCTACCAACTGTTCCAGAATATAGGAATCAAGATAAATGTTTCCAAAGCAGAAACTATGATCTGGAATTGAAATGAAAGTAGTGACAGCACATACACTGAAGCTATCACAAAAATTCAGTATGTGGTATTAATAAATATTTTAAATACCTTGTTGTATGGATCAGTTATAACAAATTTAGTGTAGGAGATAATTTTAATCTAGGATAGCCAGTGCTAGAGTTAGTTTTACCAAAGACTTTGCTACAAAACATTAAACTAAAAAAATCATGTTCTTAAATAGCCTCTTCATGTTGAGACTTTCATATAGATGCCATGCATGGTACCAAACTCATTCAGAGTAAATTTTTGTAAATTTCAACCAACAATAGCATAGGCTGCTCAGTCACTGGATGCCAAATGTTTCCATACAAGGAAACAGCTAATATTACCATTACCATATAGTATTTATTTCTATGATAAGCCTACAGAGGAATGCATCATAGTCTAACATATGCACTGATTTCTTCATACATCTGATTCTCCACTTTTATTCTCTCTCTCTAGTATTTACTTCATTACACAAAGGTTAGTGACTACTTTTTTCCTTCTAGAAATGATATGTAAAGTCTGATTACATTGTCTCACTCCTAATTTAAGGATCAGAAAAGACTTGGAACAAAAAAGACAGGAATTTGTAATGAGTTATATCTATCTGCATCCTTTCAGGATGTGGCACAAAAAAGAATAAGTATCTGCAATTATACAACTGACAACACAATACTTTTATTTTAGCTTTCAAGCTCAGCTAACATCAACTGTATAAATTTTTAAATTTTCAGCAAGCATTTATGGAAATTTCTGATGTATCAGTGATACTGAATGTTGGTTGGCTGTTATACGTAGTTTCTTCTTTTTTTTTCTTTTCACTACAAGCAAGGCAATAAAAGCCAATAGGATGCAGGGGTTTACTGAGAGCGAAAGAAACAGAGAGGACAATAAAAGAATAATATTCAAGTCAACAGAAGATGATGATTGACATTGTGTATAAAATTTTGAAGATTGTAGCTGACAGGAAAGCAGGAACCTGGAAGAGAGTTCCACAAGCCAGAAGTGTAGGAGAATAAACTGTTAACATAGAATTTATGGTTCAACAGTAAAATTATAAAACCTAGATGCCAATCTCATACTATGCTTAAATTCTAAGTCGAGGTACCAAAAATGAAATCTCATTGGAACAATTACCATGAAAATAGTTATAGAAAAGGCATAAGGAAGCTACAATATGGTGGTGAGAAAGTGACTGATCAGAATCAATAATATTACAGATTCTTCTTTAGATTATATCCAGAATCTTTAGACACATAGCAGAAGTGCCAGACCAGATGTTACCTTCTTTCTTTTTATGTGCCATGTCCATTCAGGACATAGGCGATCATGGCTCTCCACCACTCTCTATCCTTTGCAGCTCCCAGCAAGTTCCTTCCCTCTGCTTCCTCCCACAGACTACGTTCTGTCATCCACCTGCTCAAGCTCATCAGGTATGTCATATACTGCTTTCCCTTGTCTCTCCTTCCCTCTATTTGACCCGTGAGTATCAGATTCTCCAGGCCCACCTTCCTCATCATGTGTCCCAGAAACTTCAGCTGCCTCTTTCTGATGTTAAGTATAAGCCTTCTTCTTATTTGTCTCTTTAAGACCTCATCGTTGCTCACATGTTCAGTTCATGATATCCTTAGCATCCTTCTGTAGAACCACATCTCCGTTGCCTTGAGTCTCTTCTTCATCTTTGTGAAAATTGTCCAACATTCACTGCCGTAAAGAAGGGCAGATGCCACGTAACAGCTCTGTATTCTTTTCTTTGTTATCAAAGAAATCCTCCTGTCTCACAATATACTTTGCTCAGCTTTTAGAATGTGTCCTTGGCCATCCCAATATGTTTTCGGATCTCAGCGTCGCACTTACCATCCTCTGTCAAAACACTTCCCAGATATTTAAACTGCTGTGTCTGCTTGATTCTAGCGTTTCCGAACTGCAAATTGCATTTCAGGCTCTTCCTCTTACTGATGACCATGCATTCTGTCTGCTTGTAGTTTATGCTTAGTCCTTTCTTCTCACTCTCCACCTCTCCCTACTGTAGGTGATTTTGTAATTTCTCTTCCGTGTCTGTTATCAGTACTGTGTCTGTATATCTTATGTTGTTAAGGTTGTGGCCACCAAGGCTAAATCCCAGTAGGGTTTCCAATTCTCTCAGAATTGTTTCGCTGTATAGGTTAAACAGGTCGGGTGAGTAGACAGATCCTTGCCTTATGCCCCTTTCTATTTTTGTATATTCACTGAACTTATTCCCTATGCATATGCATGTCATTTGCTGCCAGTATAGATTATCCCTCCTGAATATATCAAGGTTGCTGAGCAGTTCCATCAGATCCTTGTGGCATGCTTTGTCAAAGGCCTTTGCATAATCTATGAAATATAGGTACACATCCTTCTGCAGTTGTATCACTCTTTCTGATAACATTCTGAGTATGAATATCACATTCCTTGTTCCAGTGTCTTCAACAAACCTGCACCATTCTTGTCCTATCTCTGGCCTGACTCTGCTGCATGCTCTATTCAACAGAATATGGATGATGATTTTTCTTATGTGGCTCATCAGGCTTATTGTTTGGTGGAATTTGCATTCATTTGCACCCGGTTTCTAAGGCATAACTATGAAGATAGGTTTTCTGGTATATTCCCGCTGTTGTAGATTCCATTTGTAATTTTGGTGATCTTGTCTATGCCAAAGTCATCTAAGGCTGTCAGCATTTCCGCTACAATTCCGTCTGGCCCAGCAGCCTTGTTTTTGTTCAATTTGGCCAGTGTGGCTTTTACTTCGGTTTTCAGAATCCAGGTCTGTCAGTAGTTCTGTGTATTATTGGTTGTTCGCTTTTGTCATGGAATAGTTCTCCAATATACTCCCTCCAGCATTGAAGAATTTTTTCCTTCTCTAATATAAGAGGGCAATGTTCGCTTCTGCAGTCAGCACTTGGGTAGGTTTTGCAGCGAACCTATCTTATAAAAAGATTTTTTTTACTTCTTATAAAATGTTAGCAATGAATAAATGTCCAATCATCTAGGTTGTTTTTTAGCACACATTCTTTTAAGAGAAGTGTATTTTTATGAGGGTCAGACAGTTTGTGTGAAAAATTGTTACACTTGCATATCTTTATTTGGCTGAGTGGTTAAAAACCTGCCAAATTGTGAAGAATCCATTTGTAGTTCATGAAAAATTATTTGAGAAAGACACACTAAAGATTTCATGCAAAGTCTGATGATAATTTGAGATAACTGAAAGACTTATAAATAAGAAAAAGATTACAAAAAGGAATATATTAAACGTTCCAAATTGAATATGTTCGGTTATAGTAGCCACATTATAATTAACCCAAATCAAGTCAACTAACAAAATATGTTGATATACTGAGATATTACTAGATTAGTGTTAATGATCTTTTCAGCTGCAAAATGAGCTTGAACCCAAGCTAATTATAAGAGGAAAAATTTGTAAGGAAGACTGCTACAGATGCATTTCACCATCTATGATTTGTGTAGAATTGTTTAAAAAAGTGGACTGAATGTAGAGTAATGAATGTAGACATGGTTAAATTTAATTGGTAGAAATGCCCAACAAACAGAATTGACAAAGTTTCTAATAAGTAATAACAAAATAAAGAAAAAATAGGCCAAAAAGTAATATGAAGCAAACAATATTTATATATATATATATATATATATATATATATATATATATAGTACAGGTAATCAATCCATTGGTATATAATCTGGGTGGATCCTAGTAATATTAATTATTAAAACTGATCCACAGAGAGCTTGATGTATTTATTATAACAGAATACCTGTATTAAAACATACCTGGACCTCATATAAGAAAACGCCACATAGTAAGAACCAATATTTAGCTACAAATAACAAAAGGCTCTAGCCATAAATAAAGTCCAACACCAGACCACTTCTCCAGAATAAAATACTTTATGCCCTCCACCAGTTGCTTACACAAGCCTTACCTCATTAATAAGGCATCTACCAGAGGAGGACTGACATTGAAAATAAATTTTAAACAATGCTACAAGACAGACACTTAGGGGCTGATGATAGCTGTGTACAGAACGGCTTGAGATGTTGAGATAATTTTTATTTTTTTTTTGCTGTAAGCACACATGCATATATATATATATATATATATATATATATATATACTAGCCAAGGTACCCAGTGTTGCCAGTGTGTACATGACTACAATTGTATAACAATGCCCCACTGTCTAGAAAGGTTTGCCTGCATCCCCACTTGCATGCATCCACTGGTATACTAAGCAACTCACCACCTCATTTTTTTTATAGCATGTCCATCACAAGTGTTCGTTTGTTCTTAATAAATGAATTCTATCAATAAAAATTTCTGTGTGGTCATTGCTTGGGGTTAAATTGTTTCAATGTTTTAGATATTCAGTAAATTTCCTATGGCCATAATAACTTTCAAATAGTATGGCATTGCTCATCTAATCATCAAGCAAAAACTGGAATGAAGTGTCAGAGCTTGATTCAACTGCAAGTACAAACATATGAATGCCCCTCTCTTTTTTTGCAATTTTACTGTAAATCTGGGGTTAATAAGAGGTTCTTGCTGTATTTTCCCTTTTAATGCTTCAATAATCCTTCTCAAACAATCTTTTCATCAACGGTTGTTGAATGCCAATTTAGGATGGAATCATATGAAGAAACTATTGGCTAAATGGCAAAAACTGATTTTGGACCTAGTTTGTCACAGATTTCATCCACTTAATAGAAATAATCTAGACCAAACATTCACACATGACAATTTGTGTGTCATATGTAATTTACATGGTAAATTTGGAAAGCATTGGATGAAAAACCAGGTAGTTATGGCTAAAAAATTGGTATTTTGTACAGTTTTGTTTTTTTGTTTTCATTATACACCAGGAAACAAACAGGATTAAAACTACACTATCTTATTTCTTGCTTGATGGCAAATTTTTGTGACATGATAGAAGAAAATTAGATAAAAAATGAAGAAGTTATTCAAGATTTTATTTTAAGTAGTACGAAAAACCTGATTTTTTCATTTTTTTGTATGAAGCCAATGACACAGGAAAACTATCAAGCACTCTACATAAACCTCATTGCATTATGTTTTGCATTAAGTGCAAAGAACATCAGCTCATCCAGTAAAAATTTGGTTTGCATATAACTTTGCCTTGATTTTTGAAAAAAGTCATACCCACATTCAGTTTTATCAATTTTTCTGCCAAAGCCAGGAGACCTGAAGATTGAAAAGTTAGTCTTGAAACATACTAATAAATTTGCAATATGTGTATACAATTTCATCGAAAACGGTCAAGAAATGTTGATGTGCATAAACAGCAAACACACGCAGACATCTTCTGTTTATGTATATATATATATATATATATATATATGCAAGAAAAAGTAGGCAAAGAAACTTTAATAAGGCAAAAGTTTACAAAGAATGGTATTAACACACAAAAGGGACACAGACAAGTGATCACAGCATTCTGACTTCAAGACAAGAAAGAACAAAAATACGGCAGATGAGACTGAGAAGTGGTTTCTCTTAATGGCTAGGAAGAAATCCCAGCATCTATCTGTACAATTTGTCTATAAATTAGGGGGAGGGGGACATTTTTTAAAGTCATTCCTACAGTGATTGGAACCAACAAGACAAAGTGATTCAGAAAAAAATATGTTTGCAGGTAATGCCTATTGCCTTGACAAATAAGAGACAGGAAATGTAATACTGTGCTGCTTATTTCCCCAACATTATACAAGAATCAGTGTAAAAGTAATCTGCTATCTTTTTTGTAAGGAGATTAAAATAAATGAAAATAAATCAATCGAATAAAAAATAAAACCACTACCTTATCACTACAGTCTTACAAGTGAGAGAAAAATTTCCACATTAAAAGCAACTAACTTAAAAAAAGAAAACATGATGGAAAAAGGTTTGATGAAAGAAGAAAGTTGATAAACCAATTGAGAACATTTGTCACTTTTATTTGAAGCGATAGCATTAAACAAATTCTTGAAGAAAAAAATCTGTTTACAGGTTGAAGGCAAGAATTTGAAAGTGGATAATAATCATTAGAAATACAGTTATGTTTTTCTTGCCCTAAATAATTATTTATTTAACATTGTTCTTCAACATTGCCAAGAAAGAAAGTCTTCTGCCAGGGTCTGCAAATAATATTCCATCACTTTGGTAAGTATACTGCATTTTAACTCTACTTACCAAGCATCTCACAACGAAATTGTAACTGCAATTTTTTTTTGTTCTGTAGAATTCTTCATCTACACCCGAGAAGATTTTAACTAGTTGAAGCACATGCACATATGTGTGCATCTGTACAAGGGGGTGCTGAAATGTTCTCAACCAGATCCACTAAAACTCTAACCAGATATTTCTGAGAGAGCTTCTCGATTGAGCCAAAACTTTTCAGCACCTCCTCATGCATAATTATATTTATGAGAGGAAGAGAGAAAGAATATTAAAAATCTCTGCTTGAATTAATTGCCATCCCAGCTAATTGGCAAAATGCTCTATAATCAAGAAATGATGGGTAAGTTCAATTCAGATTTGAGGCTTTCTTTTTATACATAATTCCTACAAGTCAATATCTATTAAAATTTCTATAAAACAGACAATGAACACTTTTCCATAAATCTTTCTATTTGACCAAGACAAGCCAAAGACCATTGCAATAATATTAACCAAAATAAATTATCAAATAAGCTTTTGTGTTTTTAATTTCATTTCAGGCAAATGTATAGAACTGTTATTTATTAATGAAGCCAGTTGAGTTGCTTCAGAATAAATTCAACAAATGAAATGTTTTGAATATTTCTAGACTTTAGTTAATTCAGCTTCTAGGTTTTTCAGCTTTTAATGAAGCTAGACAAAAGTTTCAGGTTGCATTTTTGTGTATTTGAGTAAGTAAAAAAAAAAAATGAACAGGACATGAAATTAATAAAAATGAAAAAAGAAATATCTAAAATGAAAAGATGAAGATATAAATAAAGTTAGATAATCAGATATTAAAAAACATCAAGATAAGAAAACAAATAAAAACTGAAATAAAATGTAGAAAAAGAAATAATAATGAAAGAACAAAGAGTAAAATTAAAATGAAATGAATAAAACAAAAAAGAAATAGATATAAAATTGATGATAAAATGCATAAAAATTTGAAGATAAAATTACCTTAAAACAGTAAAAATAAAGCAAGTAACAATTCAAGAGGGACATTTTTATTTTAATTATTCTTGGAATAATGGTTAATTGGCCATCATCAGTGTTGTGTGCAAATAACATGAAGATTTTTCACTGTGTCACTTTAACGAAATAATTATTTCATGGAAGTATTGTTGTGAAGTGAGACACTGCCACCAATACACTCAGACATGGTGGCTTGAGGCTGCATTTGAAAACTTATCTCTCCAACACTGAACAATCTAAGTAGAAACTGAAAAGAGGAGGAAAATTAAAAAAAAGACAGAGACACAAGACAATTAAGACATTTTTGAAAACAACAAGAAATGCACATATACCATTCCCGGTTTTCGAGAGTTTTTATCAAGTTGGATTCAAATTGAAAATGAAAAATCACACAGACACACACACACATATATATATATATATATATATATATATATATATATATATATATATATATACATACATACACACACACACACACACATATATATACTAACTCATATATATGTTGTGTTAATTTTTATAATTTCTAAAGGGAAAGTTTTTAGTAAAATAAATTTTCAGCATTATTAATACACTCTTTTGTTGATGTCTGTACAATAATTAAACATTTTTATACTATGGATCATAGCAGACATAGCATCCACAGAAAGGAAACTACAAGAAGTCTTACAAGAGGTAGTGAAGGAAAGCAAGAAGAAAGAACTAAACCTCAATTGCAAGAAGACAGAATGCATGGCTGTTAGCAAACGGGTCAACCCAACATGCAAATTTCAAATTGGAGATACCAAAAGCAAACAAGTACAACAATTTAAATATCTGGGAAATGTTTTAACAGAAGACAGAAAGTGTGGCTCTAAAATTTAAAGGCACATTTGTATAGCTAAAGATGCATTTCAAAAGCTAAGCAAAGTATCATGAAACAAGAAAAAATTCATTAGAAACAAAGTAAAAAGTACTGAACTGTTATGTAATATCAGTCCTCTGAAAAGGGATTTCTGAAAAAATATTAGCCTGACCAAGAAGTCCTTCAAAATATAATTTCTGATTAGAAATGTGTCACCAACTGAATGACATGCATACACTATTCTGCAGCCATCTGTGCAGGTGTGCAAATGACCATGCAGATCGGTTAAAATTTAACTTACCTAAAACTTAGTTTTGCATTTTGAAAAAAAATATACTTCACTGTGTTTAAAGTAGAAAGCAAATACATAAAAAAGTAATTAAAAAAATGGAAGCATGTTACAGAAGTGGCAACAAGAGATCTGTAATGCTATGTCATTTTAGAAAAAATATTAACTCCTCCTGAGAAAAACTGTGAGAGGGGTCAATTTGTAAATTCCTTACTGGCCTTTCTATTGGTATTCTATAGGTCAGGAAAGCCTAGAAGAAGCTGACAGCATCACCTGCAGAGGAGTAAGTCTCCCTCACAAAGAGCCACCTTCTGTATGGATGCTTGCAAACTCAAGTATAGACCTGACCAATGTTTATCTATAGACTCAAGTACAAAACTGACCAATGTTTACCTATAGACACAATATAGACCTGGCCAATGTTTATCTATATACTCAAGTATAAAATATAGTTGATGCCAAAAATTAATGATTTTATGTAACATATTTTAAATTATATATGACATCTGTTAATAATAAATTGAATTGATTTATCTTGCTCATGAAGAGTGGATTCATTTCTGTGAAACTCAGAGTTAGTTGATAAGTCTTGAACTTTTTATTTATTTATTTACTATGGAATCAACAATAATAACAAGCAGATTTCAATATTAAATAACTAAAAAAGGGTTGATATATCATAAAATCTACCAACCCAACTCTTCTACTCAGTGACATTTGATATACCTTTTGGTTTCTGATAGATTTTAAATGTCATGAATTTGATGCTAATTATTCATATGTGATTATATTATAGATGACAACAAATTTCTTTTACTGTATTACAGAATAGGAAAATTTATGTGTATCACAAAATAAATGAGGAACTGTTTGACATTAAGAGCAAATATATTTTTCCAGAAAAATGATAATAAAATATAATCATATGTTTTAATATGGAGAGCAGAAAAACTGTTCTTATTCATCACTGTGAATTTGTAACCAAGTGCTGAAATGATGGCATTCTTGATTACACCCAGTCTTACTAACTACTTCTAATTGATCATGGAGGCTTTTATTTTTATTGGCCATGTGTTTGTCTTGAATGAAACATAAAGCTTTCAAGTTAAAACTTATAAAACCATGTTTACCATATGCATACAATGATTCAGAATTAACCAGAGTGACAGCCAAGAACCTAATTTTTTTCATTTAAGATATTTGTTTTGATAATACCATTTGCTTTTTCTTCCTCTTTGAAGCTAACAAAACATCAATGATGTTCAAAGGTTTTAAAATTCATATTCATACAGTACTAGTAATTCTTTTCTGCTCATAATTCTACTATTGCTCTTAGAAAGTTGCCCAATGAAAGAATTAGTGCACGGAGAAATCAATTAAAGAAATTATCTAAGTTCTTTTCAGATGATGCACCATGAATTTTCCTTATTTCAAACTCTAAAAATCCTCTATGACTCTAGACCTTAATTACATCACATAATGTCAGTAGCAACAACACCAATAATAAGTCATTAATATAAACAGCCAGCCTCAAATAAATACTGTTCCTATGCAATTACTGCTTAATGCTCAAGTGAAAATATTTTGCAACAAATCTTCAAATGAACTGACAGGAAAACAATTAATGTTATAATCACATGGTGCATTGAAAAAGTATTTGCAATGATCTGGTATTCCCTGATTGGTTATTGAGTTAATTTGACTCATACATTGCCAGTATCAGCAAAAAGAAAACTTTTTTTTCTTTTAGTAATGACCATATAACTTCATGTTGTCTATAAAGGAAGATGAGATAAAAGACAAGCTACATATAATATTGGTTCAAAGATGACCATGAAGAGTTGTAATCACTAATTGGGCAAAAAGTATATAATTTAATCTTATTTGAAGTTGAAAAGGCAATTTGCCAGTCGAAGAATAAGAAGAAAATGTATACATTTCATAAACCTTATTTAACATTGCATACTGGTTTGCAGAGACAAAAATTCTCATATTTCTGCTGTATTGCAACATTGTTGAGATGAGCATTTTTATACATGAAACATGTGACCACTGAAATAAAGAAATTGGAAGGACTATCTGTATGGAAATAGTATTTTGAATAGGCTTACCATAATTTCCAAGGTCAGTTTTCAATTTTTATAAATATTTTAGTTTTCTTTTATAATAAATTGTTTTCATAACCCATAACCTTTTAATCTTGAAGGTTGATACACACAAAAAAATTACCAATAGCTTATGATGCCAGAAGAGGCCTGCTAAAATGTTCTGGATTAACAAGGATATATGCTAAGCCTAATTCTGAACTATTTTCTGGTTTTAATACGTTTTTAATGCTTCAGTCAGTATTATTCTCACAAGATATAACTCAAGATGAGGAATTCTTTTAACTATTGCAACATTCAAAGCAAAGCTTAATCTTAAATAAGTCATAAGATATTTATTTTTTTAAAATGATGTTCACCTTGTACAAGGCCCAGGAACCACTGAAGGCTACAGAGTAAGAGGTATAATTCATGCAGATATGGAGGAAGAAAACAGTTAACCCTAAACTTGAACAGGTTAGGATTGCAGTGATTGGAGAACCATCCTCTTGGGAGTCAGTTTCACAGAGCAGTGGTTCATGCGAAGAAGCTGCTCAATTGGAATGCCAAAGAAATATGAAGAAAATGAGGGTGGTTTGCAACAATGGGTGTGGCATGGCAGGTCTTAGCGATGAAGGTAAGAATTGGTGGAACTAAGGAATATAGTTCACCCGAGTACTTTCCATGGAAATAGTGAGAGAACAGTGAGAGGTTTGCAATGTCTCATCTACGAAAAAGGGTTTATAGGATGGAAAATAATTTGTCACCCACAAGGATGCAGAGATTCTTTTGGACTCTACTGAAACTCGAAAGAGACGATTGGACAGTTCCTGCCCATATTTCTTGAAAATGAAATATAATGAAGGTAGACATACTTATAGGTCCATTAGAGAGTAAAAGAGCTTAAATGGCTTTCATGAGAACTTAGAATGAAGAATTTCCCAATAAATTTGCTTATTGTCTTTTACCTTTCAAAATTTGAGATAATATTGAGATATCTTTCAATTCTTAAAATAGTACATGGTTCAATCTCTATTTTAAGATCATCAATGACAGAGTGGTATAAATATTAAACATGCTATTATTATTTTTATTTGATCAAGCTAACTCAGACATACATGAGTCTATCATGCCAACCAGTAGATCACTTTCTTCCACAGCAGTGTCCTGCAAAGTGCATACTATGTTCACATAAGATTGTAGAAATATCAATGATGAGTCCATAAAACTGTGATTTGGTTGGATGTTGTCTCCAAGAGATGTTAAGTATAGTTCTCAGCATCTGAGTGTAGGTTCCATCAAGCTTAGACTCAATGGTTTTAGTCAATGCCCAAGCAGTGGCACCATACATTAAATTTAACTCAACTGTGGCATGAAAGTATCTCTATTTGAGGTTGTCTCACAGATCAGATTTCCAGATTACACCCATTTTATTCAAGGCAGCATAGGCTTTAACTATGCAAATTTTCACATCCTTTTCAGTAGAATTTATTTCACTTCCTAGTTATTTAAAAGATTCAACAAATTTTATTGATTCACCTGAAACAGTTTGTACTGAGACTTAGTGGCAAGAGCTTATGAATTCAGTTTTAGAGGCATTGACATAAAGTCCAACATCATTAGCAGCCAAAATTGTACAAAAAACACAATAAATACACATTCTCATTGGAACTGGAACCAACAATTAGCCATAAAGCTATTATTTTAATGAAACAACAGTTTATATGATATTCTATATCCTTGTCAGGTTTTTCTGCAGCAACTAAGTGATCTTAACCTCATATTGAGTGGCAGGCAGAATTTAATTATACCTTATTATAGAATTCCAAAAAGAAAATCATTATCTAACCCAAGGAGATGATGAGGGTTCCTTAAGAATAGCATGTAAGGTGTTGCACAGGAACAGACCCATCATCTCAGCTGTCCCTTCAGGATCAAGTGGCAAGGTGCAGTCCATCATCAGTTGCAGTGAATGGCTTTGATATAAGGAATGCCATTCTTGTGTTTCCTGGCACTGGTCTGAATTAAAAATTTTCTTTTTCCTAGACTGACTGCCATCCAAGGCAAGAGAGCTCAATTTATATATTGTTCAACTTTTAGATGGAAAAAGAGAGATGGATTCATGCCTTTTTCAAGGACTTTAGTGCAAAAGTGAATGTAACAGATTTGGTCAGATGCGAACTCAGCTCCCTGACTCTACTTTCTATGCTAATAACCACCACACTATCTGCACATCCTATTAAAAAAAGAATGTAAGACATAAATATAGGCGAAGAGAAAGATAACTTTTTTGACCCCAGTGTACAATGATAACTACCTTGGTTCTTTTCTTTTAATGCATAATTATCAAATAGCGAACAGAATTTTTATTCAATTTTTTATTGTGCAGGGCTTGAATTAAGTTTATGGTGCAGGTCACATCTGCAGTAGTCATAATTCTGTTTAATTTTTGTGTCAACAATTGGCAGGTTTGAAATTCTTTTGTTTAATCTGTTATTCTCGTTATTTTCCTACAGTTGATTTTTTCACAGCTTTACTCGGATCCACATTATCTCCAAGAAAAATGTGTAGAATTTCATTATATTCATTTTATATTATAACAACATGCAAAAGAAACATTATTGTCATTTATTTGTGTACAGAACACTGTAAGATTCAACATAAGAAAGTAAATTGCACTGTTTTTATTTTGGTTGACTGTCATATTTGAATACTCCAAAGCATTCAATGGAGTAGCACAACTTTGTACAAGAAAAATGTTTTCTGAGAGACAAAATTTTAATCTCAGTGCTACAATAGAAATATTTCTATAACCTTGCTTGATATAAATTAAACAAATGCTCCATTATGTTTATAAGAACATACAAGTATAATATAATAGTGATATCCTTCATTATATTTATAATTATACATAATGGGAAGATAACAGTTCACCTTAGACTTGAACAAGTTAAGATTATAGGAATTGGGGGTGCATCCTCTTGGGAGTCATTCCCACCAAATAGCAGTTCATGGTAAAAGTTGTTTGAGGGGAATGAAGGCAGTTCACTAAAATGTGCATGGTGGCATGGCTGCTTTTAAACCATGAAGGTTAGAACTGGTGGAACTAAGGACTAGATCTCATCTAAACACTTTCCATGGAAATAGCTACAGAGTAGCAAGAGGTTTGCAGTGTTTCATCTGTGGGAAAGTGGTTGTAGGGTGGAAAATAATCCATTACCCATAAGGCCGCAGAGGCACTTTAGGACTCTACAGAGACTGGAAAGTGAAGACTGAGCAGCTCCTGCTCATATATGGCAGCAGTACTCCATTTTCAACATAATCTGTCTTTTGCAAAAAGCCGGTTTCAGGTACTTACTGGAGCAGTACAGGAACCAATAATATTTCCATCATTTTGAAGTATATACAGGAATGATATAATAGTGATATACTTCAATCTTCTTCCAAGACTTTAATCTGATAAAAATGTAAAATATAATTTTTGTTTTAACATCAATTTTTAATTTAATATTTGATAATAATCTTAAACTTATTTGATATCTTTGTTTTCTTCATAAATTTTAATTTTATAAAGATAGCAAATCTATTTAAAAAATTCATTTACTACGACTGTGATATTGTTATACTGGAATCTATAAAACATTATTTTATTTAAGCAAAAATTTATATTCAATAAAGCCAAGTTAGAAGAGAAGATGATGCTTTGTACAAATATAGTCATTGCTATCACAAGATGAAAATTAATATAATGAAGAAAACAAATTTCGACCCATTCAAAAAGTTTCTCAAATTATATAAATTAAAAGCTAGCATCAGATGTTTTTGAAAATGATTGAAAGTTGACCAAGTACAATAAATACAAAACTCTAAAGTGCATATTTTCCTGGGGCAAAAAATTAAATGACATTGTTTCAACTTAATTAGTAAAGTTCTTTTATGCAATGTTGGATTTTTACCTTATCTGCATATTGATAAAGATGACAGGTTGACAGTTCTACTAGAAAATAGCATTCAAAAAGTAAGTACCATGATATTCTAAAGATATATCTTCATGGTAAATGTTGCATCTCCTACCAGACTCTTTAACACCTAAACACACAGGCATTTATATGAATAAACAAAATCAGTCTAATAAAATGTATGAGTTCAGTTTATGAAATAAAACAAAGATAATCATACATGAAAGTGAAGTGTGCTTTGAAGAACTAATTATCATAAAATGATCTTTTAGATCAATAATAAAAGAAAATTTTAGGTTTTAATCTTTACTTTGTCATAATAGTGGTTACATATTTATAAGTTTACCATTTGACCTTGCTTTGAATATTACTGCCAATTCTGGTCTGGTGCTCCTGCTATACATTTAAAGATGCTTGATAAAATCCCAAATCATCTGCAATGTTATTGGTCCTGACTTGACATTCCAGCTTGACTTGTCATTTTCCCACTACTGTAACATAGCTTTCCTGTGTTTGTTCTAGAAACACTTTCATGGTAATTGTTCTGATGAACTTTCCACTATGATACCTAGACTTTATGAATTTAAGCACAGTCCTAGATTGGCAGTAATGTCTCATTTTACAGTTGAAAAGTCTAGATGTTCTATACTAAGAGTTTCTTTTATCACACTTCTCATTTCTGGAAATCTTTTCCAGCTTTTTGCTTCCCAGTCAACTTTGACCTTCGAAAATTTAAATGCAACATCAATTGTTATCTTTTGTATTTTGATTCTTATTCTTTTATTGTCCTCTCTCCTTAGTAGTAGTTTTTCTCATATTCTCTCATGCCCAATAACCCCTTGCATCTTAGTGGCTTTATTGCCTTATTTGTGGTGAAATGATTAAAACAAAACAAATGAAACTTAACTAACGTCTTAAATTAACATCTTTCTTAAGCATTACATGGTAGTAAAGGAAAGTCAGGAGAAAAAAACTGTCAATTGAAAGAAAACAGAATGTATAGTTGTCAGCAAGAACCTCTTTTTATTTCTTTTTGGCAAAGTACTAGAGGTTCTAATCAATTCTGAATTGGTCACACAGCCTTCTTTCACATAAACAATATATCTTTCCCTTCTCTAGGTCAACTGTTGATGTGTTAATGATTATTACTGAATTTGTTTATCAAGCTTTAGATAAGAATGATGAAACTCAGGCTGTAGCTTTAGATATCTCAAATGCATTTGACAGAGTTTGACATGCTGGCCTTCTTTGCAAGCTATATGGTCTATAGTGTCTCTGGTTGAATATTTGACTTAATCCAATCATTCTTAAAAAGAAATTCTCTCATTGTTTCAGAGATGAACACACCTCTCCAGAATATGACTTGGACTCATCTAAATAGCATATATACTGATGCTGAGAATCATCAGGAGAGAGATAGCTGAGAGTGAGCCTTTTATCCTTACTACAGAATTCAGTAAGAGTACATTGACTTCAAACAACATTATATTTCATGATTGTGTTATCTTCATTCAATTGAATGAAGACATAACAGTTATGAAAATAATGTTGAATGTTCATGCTACGAGATCCTTTCACAATGCAAAGGTCCTCCAGGGATCTATCCTTGGACCTACACTGTTTCTTATCTTCTTTAACAACCTTCCCAATTTCATCACTTCTCAACTCAGTATTTATACTGATGGCACAACTATCTATTCCTGTCTTAATAAGTCTGATAGGTCTGACAAAGTAAATCTGGCTATTGCTCTTGAAAATGACCTCCAATCAGTTGTTAAAAGGAGCAAGAAATGACTTGTAAATTTTAATGCCTCCAAAGCAAATTATATAGGACTCATTGTTAAAAATACTTCAAAAATGGTCAGCTTCCTGTATCATTCCAGAAAGTACCTAATTCCTCCTGTCATACTCTATCTCTACAACAGCCAGATTAAACCAAATATGGAGTATTAATGCCACATATGGGCCAGGGCTGCTAATCCTCAATTTCTAACCCCCAACCAAATTCAAAAGCATTTGTGTGGCCTTGTGAGTGATGACTTGTTTTCTAACCTTTCCCACAGCAAGAATTTTGCTAGCATATCACTGATCTACTGCTATTTTCATGGTAGATGTTTGGGCAAACTACATTCCCTGGTTTGACTATTCCAGATCTTCAAAGTTATGACCCGCCATACCACATGCACTGAATCAACTCATCCTCTTCATATTCCATTGGTAAAGAGTAAATTCCACTTAAACAGCTTCTTTCCCAGAACTGTGGCAATGTGGAAAAGACTCTCTTGGGGGTGCTTCTCTGATCAATACAATCTTAATGTCTACAAGTCAAGGATCAACTGTTATGTATTTATATTATTTACATTGCTTAGACAGTTGTCTTCATCTTTATTGCCATATTCAGTATGTTTTGGCTGTTGTATGCTCTGGCATTCTTCAAGTAATTGGAATTTCAAACTGAACCCTTTATTTCATCCAGTGTGGTAGATTGTTCTAATTCCACATGCTAGGCCTTTTCCAAATGTCTCAGATATTTCCCTTTAACTCAACTCTCCAAGTTTTTGTTCACCACTGCAGTAGCCAGGTATTGAACTCACAACTCTTTGGGTCAAGTCACTGAATCCAACCAATACTTATCCACAAGGACACATGGCCCAGTGGATAAAAGTGTTGGTTGGATCCAGTAACTTTACCCTAAGAGTTGTGAGTTCAATACCTGGCTACTGCAATCCCCTGGAGCATACAATGGCCGAAACATAGTGAATATGGTAATAAAGATGAGGACAACAGTTCAAACAACTGTTATATATCATACATATCCTCATAATATACAACCCTTGCTACCTTCCTTGGTCTGCGATGTGAAGGGATTATTGGAAAAAATTAAAAAATCTGTGGTCCATATAATATGAGGATGACCTTCAAAAGTGGTTCAACACTTTGTAGACACCTCTTCCGAGTAAGACCTCTCATAGAGGAGAACATGAACTGTGTATGCCATCTGTGAGAAGAAATATAAAGGAGAAACAGGCCGTCCCCTTAAGATAAAACTGCAGGAACATTGTAAAGCAACAGTACAAGAGGAAATAGAAAAATCAGGTGTGGTTGACCATATATGGAGGGGAAAGGGAGACAGTAGGATGAGGTTGAAATAATAGACAGAGAACATCACTGGAAAATACAAAAACTTAAGGAATCAGCACATATGCTAGGCCACAAAAATCTCCTAAGCCAGCCAAGCATAGACATGACTACAATATGGGAACCAATAATATGGAGTGCTAGAGAAAAAAAAACAACAATAACAACAAACTGTAATATGAATTCTGTTAAGAGACATTAAGTTTATAATTCAAAAATTCATACACTCAAGGATATATGGCCCAGTGAATAAAAGCATTGGTAATCCAGTGACTTGAGCCAAAGAGCTGTGAGTTCACTACATGAGCACAGCAGAGTTGAACAAAAAACTTGGAGAGTTGAGTTAAAGGAAAATAACTGAAACTTAGATATCTAGAAGAAGTATGGCACATGGAACTAGAATAATCTACCCCAATGGATGAAATAAAGGGTTTGGTTCAAAATTCCTATCACTTGAGCAAGGACATGGCATATAAGGACCAAAATGTGAATATGAGAATAAAGATGCGAACAACAGTCCAAACACAGTAAATAGTGTAAACAGTTTCAATACATCATGTCAGAAATATAGACAGATATAGTTATTAATATTTACACTGCACAGGTAATGGATTATAGATATGGTTGTCTTTAGTTCTAAACATTGAAGTTTGAGGTGGTTCTAAATAGTGAAGAAAACCTTTCTTTTAATCACTAACAATTGTGTGGTATAAATACACAAGTATTAATGAACATTTCCAGATTTTACTATCTAAGAAAGAACATGAAGCTATAAAGATGTTTCACTTGTGTGTGACTTGTAAACTTCATTTAAATAAAACCGGTTTCAAATGAAACAAATGCCTCAAATACTTTGAATGAGCTTGGCATTTATATCTATTTGAGTCCTTCAATCTACTTTTGGTGATCTCAACAGAATTCATTTCCTCATAACAATAAAAAAAATCATATTTCCTTGTAGTAATCAATATTTCATAATTTACATTCCAATATTCAATCTTGTATGCAGTGCTGCCATTGGCCAACAGATTTTTGCTATCAAAGAAGCCTTGCGTATCACCATAAATCTATTTACTTGCCTTTGATTGTGTTACAAGGATTCATCTGCTAATCCTGATCCAATAAATTAGAGGTCTTATCAAATTTACGTCAAGATCAATCTGCTTTAGCAGGGCAGCGTATACTGTATCCCATCTTCTTGAAGATAGTTGACACAATGCAAATCTTTTAGTTGTTAGCAATTCCATGGAACATCTGTTAACCCTTGGCGACATGAAGTGTCAGCAAATACACATCACATCATGTTCTCTAATGTTATTTCTTAGCTGTTTGAATATTATGACTCTCTGAACAAATGAGTTAATGCCAATTTCAATTCCATGCTTATCAGACAAAATATTTATGCACAGTTATGAGAAGCATCATTGTGCATTGTCCAGACTTTCAGCATCTTTGTTGGGTAATTTTTTTTTCTTGCTCATACCAGTTTTAACACAGAAGAATTTAGAAAAAATTATATTTATGAGAGATGAAAAGGAATACTTATTTATTAAATATTATTTTAACACTGTAACATTCATTTTTGCTGTAAATGTTATATTTAGTGGATACACATGTTTGAGTAGTATAAAAATCATTTCAATAAAAATGATAAATTGTATTAAAAACTAATTAAGAAAATTAGAAATTTCCTAACACAGTTTCTTTTTTAAAGAAACCAACTTATAAACATATAAAAAAAATGAATGAAAATGAATGTGTAAAGATTTGGGAAAAAAAGCTCCAAATTGATGTAATAAAAAACTGCCAAAATGAGGCCAGATGGTTTACATTTTCCATGGCAAAAATTTTATAGAAAAGCCCCAGCTTTAATGTTTTCAAAATCCAACAAAATTTAAATTGAAAATGGAAATGGTTTGATTGGATAATGACTTGATTTTTACCCAATAGGATAAAAAGTATAGGCTTCCTAAGGAATTGGTTTATGAGTTGATTTTGATTCATATGTATGCTAAATAACAGGAAAAATTTTGACAGCAAAGACACAACAGGATAGACCAGAAAGGAATAGACCATACACAGGATGCTGCTGTGGAGCAGGGATTAGTTCACTTGGGTGAAGGGCTGTTATCAGGCAGAAAGTTCTGACTTCCTTAGCACATAAAGTCTACTGTTGCTGCAAAAAGAAATAGATGCTGTGATGATCTGGGATGATGAAGTCCTACAACCATTGTTGCTGTTTATGAAGAACATAGAAGAAGAATCTTCTTAATTCTCATAATGCGAAACCTGTGAGAGTTTATCTCAGACTAGAGGATGCTTGTTCCAAAAATCTGAATATTTGCCAAAAGGACTCCAGAAAAGCAGCCTTACCAAGGTATGTCAACCTTTTCTCACTCCTACTTTGAACTTCAACTTTCACATTTTAGTTTCAACTTTTAAACTTTGTACTAGCCATAGTGTAAATTGTGAAAATATTGTAAAGGAAAACATTTGCTGTACACAGATTGTAGTTTTCTAAGAGTAAAATGATTTGTATGTTAACCTGCCTTGATAATTTAAGGTACACAAGAGAAATTTTGTAGAAGAACAGTATTGTAATTTATACAATTTGTATATTGTGAAAAATACTTGTTTTTATAATGTTTGTTTCTTTGCAAATTTCACACCAAAGTAAGAGTCTTGCGCATTTTCTTTTGCACCATTCAAAATAGTTGGAATAAGAAATTTGACATTGTCTCATCTCCTTTTCTCAAAATAAATCTTTTTGTTCCTTTTATTAGAGATATGTTTTTTTTGGGGGTTTTTTTTTAAACAGTGAAATTCATGGCCTGGGCAAGACTCTTACATATCCAAGCCAGTAGACATGAATTACACTACTTAAAAAACAGTAATGTTTACACAAATATATGATGTTTATAGTAATAAAAATTAATGTTGGATTAATTATAAATTCAGTAATTCCTTAAAAATTATTGTAACATATTTTCTAACTTTTGCCTCAGTATCAGAGTATGTCAGCCTTTTTTCTTATTATGTGCCCCTTTCTAATTCCAAGTATTAGTATCGTTTTTGCTTTCCTTTTCCTTAAAACTTCCTTGTTATTCACATGCTCCATCTATAATATTCTCAGTCTTCTTCTGTAGAACATCTCTGAGGCTTGTCTCCTACTGATTCCAAGTATTAGTATCCTTTTTGTTTGTTTTCCTTAAAACTTCCTTGTTGCTCTCATGCTTCATCCATGATATTCCCATCCTTCTTTTGTAGAACCACATCTCTGATGCTTGCCACTTTCTGAGGCTAAGTATTAATATCTTTTTTGCTTTCCTTTTCCTTAAAACTTCCTTGTTATTCACATGCTCCATCTATGGTATTCTCAGTCCTCTTCTGTGGAACATCTCTGATGCTTGTCTCCTTCTGATTCCAAGTATTATTATCCTTTTTGTTTTTGTTTTCCTTAAAACTTCCTTGTTGCTCTCATGCTTCATCTATGGTATTCTCATCCTTCTTCTGCAGAATCACATCTCTGATGCTTGCCACTTTCTGATGCCAACTATTGGTAGCTTTTTGGTTTTCTTTTTCCTTAAAACTTCCTTGTTATTCATATGCTTTGTCCATGGTATTCTCAGCCTTCTTCTCTAGAACGAAATCTCTTTCTACTCACATGCTCTGCCCATGGTATTCTCAGTAGCCTTATGTAGAACCATATCAGTATTTTCTTGTTTTAACACACAAAATTTTTATTTAAATCCCTAATAACAATAATGGAAAAATTAACCATTTCCATACAGCAAACATTTGGCATTTATTGACCAGTGTTACTCTTAATTAAAATTTATAAAATACCTATTAAAAACAGCTTAACCATTTTTCTAAAAAAAAAAAAAATCAAAATGAGAATATATTTGAAATTTGATGAAAAATGTACCTCATGGTTTCTGACATATTAATATCAAATATGTAATCAAAATGAATTTTATATTTTGAATCAACATAAAAGTTGCTTGTCTCCCTCATCCCAAAAGAAAAAAACAACCAAAGAAAAACAATTATGAATAAAATATAACTTCACATTAGCTCAGAAAATAGGGTGTTTTAAAATTGTGTTAAATGCAAATGAAAATTTTAAAATAAACTGTATGCAACTTGTCAGTACACATGATCAAAAAGTTTAATTTATTAATTGGCACATTCCAACCAAATGCTTTGTTATAATTATCTAAAAGTAACTAGCTGTCTTTTCAAACCAAACAACTTATAAAAAATGCAATCAGTTCTTTATAAAAAAAACTTCATTTTTCAGGCAATTTTAATTTGCTATTAAGCCTATCATAACACAAATAAAGGAAAAGATTCAGTAAACAATCATAGTAGTATTAATAAAGTGATTTCTGTAATTTCCCCTTTTCAATAAAAATATGAGCATTTTACTGAAAAAATTTTCTACTGTGATAGCATTATAATTATGACTGCCATGTTCATAAAAAATTAATAACAATTATAATGTAAAAAATAATTATGATAAAATAATTATAACTATTATCATTAATTTGCTTATTCTAAACCAGAGGTTCTCAACCAGGGGTAAATTTACCCCTAGGGGGGTAAAAAATTATATAGTCGGGGGTAAATAATTGAAGTACCTGATAATTTAAAAAATAATGTTTTGATATTTTTACTAATGACTAATTTGCACAATTTTTAGTCACAAATTAGTCAGTACTAATCATAATCATTCATTCAAAAATTTGTTTTAGTATTTTCCAAAAATTTTTTAAATTGCCAAAAACAAAAATATTTAAAAAAATTTTTTTTTGAATGAATGATTATGATTAGTATTAATTTGTAGATCTACTAATACAACGGATAAAATGAATAATTTTTTTATTAATGACTAATAAAAATAAATAATAATAAAAATACTGAATTTTATACAGAGTACTAACTTATACTAAAAAATTAGTAGATTAGCACTAAATAAGAAATCAGTATTTTGAGTGTCGCTTAGTATTTTTTTTTAGTCACAGTATTTTGACTAAAAAAAACCTTTAGTATTTTGAATGAAAAAATCATTCATTCATTTAGTCACGAAATTGTACATCAATGCTTTATGATGGCTATGAAATTTTGTATGGGAGTAGGGGGTAAATGGAGAAATACATAAAGCCGAGGGGGTCAATGGTGGAGGAAAGGTTGAGAATGGCTGTTCTAAACCAATGAGAATCAACTCCACTTTTGTTATTTATTCATAAAAACATGTGACATTCTCACTATTGGGCAAGCAGTCAAACACGGACAGGTCACCAACACATACATCAACAAAATTTCAGCTCCTTTTCTTTTTTTCAGGCCATAATAGTAAAATTTATCTTTTAGCAGTGAACTAAAATTCAAGATAAGAAAATACCAGACATTTCTATTTTCTAACTAAATTATCTGGACACTCGTTACATACATCTGTAAAAAAAAAAAACATACGAGAAAGTCTGTATACTCTATTCTTATTCTTTATCGTATCCTTCTGTTGGTTTTTGATCCATAGTTGATCTACATTCGACCCTAAACTCACAATTTTACTCAGTAGTACTCTTGTTTCTACAACACCATATAACAACCAGATAATAATAGTCATTTTGTTGTTTCCACATCTTACTGTTTCTCATTTTTACACGTATTTTTGTAATATATAAATGTTAGAGTGTTTATAATTATTTACTCCCCTACACTTAAAACATCAGAAATCAATATGAGTACACCAGTATTTTGTTGCTGTCAGGCTATTTTCAGTATTAACTTACTACTTGTATGAACTTCACTCAATTGGGCAGTACAAGTTGATACAAACTTTTTCTAATGCCATGTCCATGCAGGATGAAGGTGATCATGACACTCCACAAATTATTTTTCTTTATTATCTGTGAATTGCTGTGTGTACTTGTGGAAAAATAGTGAAGTAGTTTCCTATTGCCTTCTCTTCAGTTTGGCATTCTCTTAAACTGTATACCATCCAAGACTAGAAAGCCCAGCCTGTTAGCAGGAGAAATGATGGATTCATGCCTTTCTCAAAGACATCAGTGTTAAAGTGAACTTAACAGACGAGCTTGGAATTTGCACTTGCTTGCTAATTCCCATTTCCATGTCAGTATATGCCACAGGGTGCATGATAACTCATCACTGCCGACTCAACACCGCCAATTCAACACTGCTGACTCATTTTCATGACAAGTCAACTCACCACTGTTGATGAATTATAGGAATGTTTGTCTACTTCCTTGATAATTGCTTCAAACTTCATATGAATCCTTGCACTGCACCTCGAGCCTTGGTCACAATGAAAAATTTTATGTTGCGGTTTCTTTTACAAAACTTATCAAATACAAATAAATGGACTTCATGTTCGAATTTTTCTTTTCCTCTTTGACTAAGAATTTCCATTTTCGATGTGATGAAAAATTAGTCAAATAGGATGTAACTAATAAATCACTAAAACAGCCAAACTTTAAAAATCTCTATGACACATAGCCAATCTTAGAGATGTGCACACTATGACATCCAACACCTGTCTGAAGCTATGAATTCAACACCAGTGTTGAGTTGTCCTCATGCTGAGTAGGTTGGTGGTGAGTTTTCTTGGAGTTGTCACAGAGACGAGTTTGGCAGTGTTGAGTCAGCAGTGATGAAATGCCCTTTCTTGCTTCAAGGAGTGTAGCCGTATGCATCACTCCAATTGTGAGTTGGTGAGGCTATTTAATTGTCTGATTTTTAAAATTAAACACCAGTCAACCAAATAGGTTGTTGTAACTTTCAAAATCTCTACAACCTAAGCTGAACTATGACATCAATCACTGGTTTGAAGCTATGAATTCAATGTCAACATTGAGTTGTCCTCATGCTGAGTAGGTTGGTTGTCACAGAGATGAGTTGGTCGTGTTGAGTCAGTGGTGATGAAAGGACCCTTCTCGTGTCTCGTTGCATATCCTAAATTGATACAATAGTACTTGAAATAATAGAGGAAGTTGACTGCCATTTACTGCACTGTTCTGTATATGTATGTGTTTTTTATCTTTGTTGTTGTTCTTGTTGCTGCTTCTTTTTTTTGTTTTACCTACTTTGGACAAAGTTTATTGCCTGCCAATAATGTTGGTACTTATAAGTAGCTGTCACACTTGTTCGTCTCAAGAATTTTTAATTCAGACATCTTGGGCAATGTAAATCTTGAAGCAAAATTATCTTAGGCAAATCCCTCTCTCTCTCTCACACACACACACACATATGCAGACTCTTTTTGTTAAGACTAAGATATGAGATTCTTAAACTTTTAAACCCATGCCCCCCAACATAGTGCACACACCCCTTTGTAATTCAAGAATGAGTTATTAACAGTGATTGTTTTCCTAGTGAGTCTGTGTGCATAAGAGTGTGTACGTGAGTTAATACATTCAGTGCACATACAGCATGCATATATAAAATATCTGTGTGTATGTATGTACATGTGTAATAGAAGTAGATAAGTCCACCTGTCATCTGGTTCACACACCTTCCCAGTCTTTTGAACAGTAGTAGAGGTTTATCCCTTGTCTTCTGTTTAGGATTGGGTTTCTGGTTCCTTAAAGTCTACTTCAGCTCTATCATCATAACACTTGTCCTTTCTTAAGCTAATACACCTCCACACAGCAACCTCTGCCTTGAGTGGCTCTTGGGCCTTGTATTGTATGAAAATTAGTAAATAAAAAAATGATGTATGCATTGTATATATATATATATATATATATTTATATATTCATATTAGTAACACAATATTTTTATAAATATTGTAAAATTCTAAACTTAAATGATAATACTATTGTATGTATACAGTCTCAAGTTCTTAAGGAAAGTTAATGGCCTTTTAGGCTTCCTCCACTGCTTTAAACTCTATCCTAAATTATGACTCTTGAATGCAAGAGTAAAATATAACATTTTGGTTCAAGGTAATAAAAACCTTCTACTAATGTATGAAACTCACAAAATCTTGTGCAATTATTAGAAAGAGAACATTTTATTTAATGAATTATCTTGCACTAAACATCACTTAAAAATTTAAAGTTACAAAATGCTTTTCAGTTGATTATTTCATAATTGTAACATTCATATTTCTATACATTTGCTCTTAATATTTTACCAAACAATCCAGCAAATATCAAAAGAAAATATTGGACAGATAAGAAGTTAAATGAATAAAATAAGCTCCATGTATGAAATAGTAGACAGGTTGTGTGTTGACATCAGAGAGTAAAAGTTGAAAAATAAGGAAATGAATGTTTAAAAGCATTTTTGATATATAATAAATGTACAAAAAATAAAAAAGGGAGGCATTTGTATCTCATCTAATTTAATGCTTTATCAGAGAAACAAGCTTAAGGCTCTTAAATTCAAATGAAATGGCAAAACTTGCTTTTATATTTTAAAATGACCCAAAACCAAAAGTGGATGGATGTGGAGATGAGTGGAAACTAACGTAGAAGGATGATTGTAAACAGATAAGAAAATAGGCAGTTGATATTCACTCAAAGAAAAATGCCTTACATACCTGACATATTAAAGGTACTTTGAATAAGTCAAATCTTATGTGTTTGTGACTATGCAAACTTGTAAAAAGAATAGATATGAATAATCTAAAATAGGCAACAAACAGACCCAAAATATAAATAAATAGATACAAAAAGAGGTAGACATGAACAAATTAAAAAAAATTATAAACAGAATGAAACAAACAGAAGATAACTTGATATAAACAGTGATATAAGCAGATATCAACTAAGAGAAGTATGAAGACAGACCAATCTTTTATACTTACATTAGTAGCAATTTAAATGTGTTTGAGATAAAATTGTATTTTACTATTCACGTGTATAAATGGAAATCTGTATAAATATATGTGGGTATATATATATATGAGCAGCAACAGATTATTGTCTCTATCTATAAATGCTTTATCTATTGACCTCACTTTCCCAGGGCTGGATTATCCTTTTAGCTAGTTTAGGCTGCAGTCTAGGGCACCTCAATTATAATTTTCTAGATGTTATTTCTGAATAGGTTCATAAACAGAAATGATATCAATATGACAAACTCAAATTTATTTGACATTTCAGGAAGCAAAGAAAAGAATATTTTAGGTTGTGTCATTGTATTTCAAGTAGATAACAGGCTTGATTTTAATTCAGAAATTTAAATCTTGGAAAATTTTATAAAGCAGTGATTTTAATTTTCTAGATGTTATAACTTCTAAATAGTTTCATAAACTGAAATTATATCAATATGACAAATTCATATTTATTTTGTTTTATTGTTATAATTCTGGTTATAAAAATCCGTTTATTTTTTACTATAGCTGTATTGAAATGTGCTAATTAGTTTGTAATAAATATTAAAATAGTGGTATTTCTTAAATAATATTTTTATTGACAAACAGAAGATAGCTATTCTAGTTTATTTTAAAAATTTGCAATAAATTTACTTCAAGCTATGTAAATGTCACTAAAATATATCACAAGTAAAAAATATTCAAGATGTGTGTGGATAATTAAAAAGTGACTTCATTTGAGGAAGCCCCATAATTTCATTAACTTTGGAGTCCCCAAAAGGTCATAATCCAGCCTGCATATTAGTATAATAATGTCTAATTCAGCATATATGCAAGATGCATAATAATGCATTTTTCAACATATACACATATATCTTATTCTCTTGGTAATAGATATATATTTAGTTTAAACAAATAAGCAAATTTTTTATCTACTTGTTTTATTGTATGTGGGTTTTTTTTTATAGTTAAAAAACTTTTATTAAATCTGAATGCTAACAGATAAACGTTTCAAAAATTCATAAGATATATCACTTATATATAGTTGCAAACTGCCATACATATGGCAGCTCTTGCATACTACAGGCATATATTTAAATAAGAAATACAATGTTCCTAAGAACGCTAAGATGAGGCTAATAATAAAATCACTGTTGTAAGTGATAGCATTAATGTTCTCAAGCAAAAATATTTTAAACTTTGGACATTTCCTCCACAACTTTGGAAATTTTCTCGCTGCCAAAGTGTGTGTGTGTATATATATATATATATATATATATATATATATATATATATCTGTGTGTGTGTGTGTGTGTAACTATGCATGAGGCTAATTGTATATATTTGTATGTTTCTGCAAATTTGCTTACATGTTTACAAGCTTATGTAAATTTCTATGAACACGTCTATATCAATCTGTATATGTGTGTGTATGTGTGTATATATATATATATATATATATATATATATGTAGAGAAAGAGAAAGAGACTTTTATTGGGTCTATAAATTTATCAATATGTATGTGTCCTTATGCATATGTAATTGTACATATTTTTGTAAACATATGATTTTATTTCTGAATTAACAAAGCCATATGCAACTGGAATCATTCTTTTTACATCAATACATATGTTTCTACATGTCAGTGGATGTAGTGAAAAGTTAACTGCTTAAGTGCTTCTAAAGCAGCATCTACTTTGTAAGCATGTTCTTTCAAAAAACAAAGAAACATGCTATAAACAGATTTATGACTAGCATTTGTCTCATTTTCTTTCTTCTTTTCTACTTTCTTTTTTTCCATCACCAAAAGTGCATTGACATATTTATTTTCATCTTTTTCAGCCTTAATTTTTATTGCTCTTAAAACAACTCCAAATTTGGCAATCTTAGTCACAAACAGAAACAAAGAGCAGCTATAATGAGTAGCAATCAATAATGGAGAAAGGTAGAAAGAATGAAAAGAGAAAGACTGGCCAAAAAAAAAGAAGAAGCAGCAAAGGAAAGAGAATAAGACGGATATAAGTAAATGGAAGAAGAGGAGAAAAATGTAAGATCAAGAGGATTCGTAATTGGGAGCAAAAATAAAAGGGAGAGAAACAGGCAAGGATAGTGGTTTAAAGTAAAGGTGAAGTCAAAAGAAAGAGAAAGAAGAAAGAAAGAAATGACAGAAAGAAAGAAAAAGAGAAAAACAATTTCATAAAAAGAAATAAAACAAGGAAGATAAAGAGATAGAAAGGCAAGGAGAAAACCAAAAGTAAACAAAAAGAAAAGAAACAAAGTGAGGAAAAGAGAATTAAAAAATAGAAAAGAAAAATGAGACATAAAAGATAAGGAAAAGATAGAAAAAAAGAAGGAAAAGATAGAAAAAAAGAAGGAAAAGATGGAAAAAAAGAAGGAAAAGATGGAAAAAAAGAAGGAAAAGATGGAAAAAAAGAAGGAAAAGATAGAAAAAAAGAAGGAAAAGATGATACAGCAAAGATACAGAGAATATAGAAAAAGGAAGGAAGGAAAAGTGGAGAGAAAAAAGGACAAGGGAAAGAGAAAAAGAAGAATAGATAATGAAATAGTGATAAAGTCTTTAAAGCTATTTTGCATTTGCCTCAAGGCTTATTTATTGGCTTGGCACGTCTTACTTGGTTCAGATCAGGAGTCTGCAAGGCTTTTGTCTGTGCATTATTGTTGACTCTGACAATGCTAAGAGATTCATTAATTTCACAATTGGCATGAAAACATGAGAAGTTTGTAGCAATTGTAATGTCAGCTCCATTATAACATTAATAATAATAAATAAAAGTAATGACAATATTTTTAATTCTTTCCTGAAAACCACAACAATTATCATCTGCCATCATCAGCAAACTGTGCCAGGTGTAATTCAATGATAAACTCTTCTCTAAGGTAGTATTGTGCAGTAATTAAAATATCAAGGAGCCAAGTATGATATTAAGTGGAGAAACTGTACAGTTCACACCATTTATGAAGCGGTAATTTTGAGCAAATATCATGTGGCAGTATAATGTGTAATTTACCAAAATGAGGTGATCCATGTGATACTGGGAAAATGCCGAGTTGAAATTGACTTCAAGATGATAACAATCAAATAGCATGATTTACTTGGTACATTCAGAGTTACAATCTTTCTATTGTGTGATTGTAATTAACATAAATACAGGAATGAATTTAATGCACTTAGCATGGCTAAGCTTAAAAAAACCTTTGAGAGAGCCTACAGGATAAATTGGGAGCTGTTTATATATTTAAATATCACACTGTGTGTGTGCAATTATCTGCAGAAACTTTTGCCAAGTATCATGCCACATCTCTGATGGATTTAGGGTAACTCATTCTGATGAGATAATTATTTCAAAAACCATCCATTTTAAGAATTCAGATTTGAGTTTTACTGCTAATCAAATCAAACAAAAACATTTTCTCTTAAACCTACACATAATGACAACTGAATTCTCAGAAATCCCACATTAACTCCCAGCAGCCTTAAACTGACAGCTAAACTCCAAGTTTACTGCCTCACATGCACAACCTAAACCTCTGACAATTAAATAACTATGAATAATAATAAAAAATAATTTCAATAATCTTTAAGTTTATTACTGATTTTGCATGGATAAATAATTTATTATGAGAAACCATGACAAGATTTCCTGGCTTCATATTTCTCATAAATACAAGATCTGTTGTTTACAATCCATTGTTTTTTGCTTGCTTCTTTTTTTTGCAAAATATAATATAACTTATTTAAACAATTAGAATAATTTTAAAAATAAAATCATTACACTTACAAATTTACACAAAATAATAAGCATCTCCTGCTATTTATCTGCACCTTGATAAAATTCAAAGAAGAATCAGCAATATTATTGGTCCATATCTGGCATCCCACTGCTGTAAGGTTGCCTCCCTGTGTCTTTTTTTATAAATACTTTCATGGTAATTGTCCAGATGAGCTCTTTGCTATGGTACCTAGACTTTTTTAATTTAAGTGCAATACTAGACTGCAGATGAGGTCTCATCAATTTACAGTTTAGTCAGCTAGATGTAACACATTATATATATATATATATATATATATGAGAGAGAGAGAGAGAGAGAGAGAAAACCCATAACTATATATATATATATATATATATATAAACAGTTATGGGTTGATTTCTCTGCATGCATTCTTGATTGGTGTTATTCTTACAGCTGTTTCTTGATATAGTTTCCCATTTTGGTTTTGTTGATTCTATAGACAATTAGCACTGTTGGTTTTTGTTTAGATATATATCTATTTCATTTTGATTTTTTTTTCTTTGTTGGTGGGGTTGGTTTTAATACTTTCTCTTCACCTATTAATTTATTATATATATATATATATATATATATATATATATATATATATATATATTGTTACTGTAAGTAGATGAAAGTTTATAAATTATAATTAGTATAGTATAAAAGGTTTTAGAGGGGGAGGGGAGTGACTTAGAGTAGCTAAATAAGGCAAAATTCCATCATAGAAATTAGAATTATTTTTTGGTTTATTATGTCGACATTTGAAGAGTTAGAAGAGATGGGAGCCGGCGAGTTTTTATGGGTAGTAAAGCAAATCTTATGATTTATAAACTTTCATCTACTTAGAATATCTCCCTAACTCTCTTTCCATTAATCCCTTACATCTCTTTATGTATATTTTTTAAATTTACTTTTGCGTTAGTTTTTCATTTTCCTTTAATTTTAAATTTAAGTTAAAAATTTGTTCCAATCTCCACACTTTGTCATCATCAGGTTAATATTCATTTTTCATTCTTTCCTTTGAGATAGATACCTACCATCCTCCTTGACCCCTGTCTCATGCCTCGCATCTGAGTGAAACAATGAAAAGTGTAAACTCTGTATAAGTTGTTTTTGGCAAGTTAAGTTTTAAGTTGACCCTATAGCATCCAATATCAATTCCTCACAGTTAACTGTTACATCCTGCTTCCTCTATTCTTACAGACATGAACTTCATTTCATTCCACACCTAGGTTGAAAAGACAGGTGACCACTTTCATCATCTACTGAAATAGCCTATTCCCTATATGAGGTAAAATGATTTGTTTGATTATTATATATATATGTGTGTGTGTGTGTGTGTGTGTGGATATAAAATCCAGAAAGCAATTGTACAAAACATGATATGCAACATACTCATCAAGAATATGAATGTGACAAATACCAACCACTGACGGCAAAAAAGTGTTTAAAAGTGATGGACATCCTAATCATGAAAATCAAGACATCAACCCTTAATAACATCAATTATGAACACTACCACATGTATTGGCCATATTTGGAAATTAAGAATATGTATATATCAAAGTAAAAGCTCAATACATCATTAAAGAATTCGATAATTTATTTCAGACAGACAACTGATCAGACCGGAGTTATAAAATTATATTTGTTCTTCACTGCTTGATCCTACTCAAAGTTTCATGCATACAGTAATCGTCAGGCAAAAATACAGCATAAAAAAGTCGAAAGAGTGATAACAGCTATTGAACTTGAGAAAAGATTTTATAAATTCCAACCAACAACAGCACTGGGTGCTCAGTCAATAAAGGATGAACATTTCTGTTTAAGGAAACAGCTAATATTACCATTACTATTACCACATATATAGCAAATGTCAGGTATTACCAGCACTTACTGCGCACTACTTTTCATACATGAAATACATGTTGATTTGGCGTGCATTCTTCAGAGTAGAATATATTCATAGAAAATTTACAAAGTCTTCGGGCCTCTAGTAATGTAGTAATACTCACAACAGTGCAGGATCCGTTTCGGATGGATATGCATGTTGTGATATGGTTCAGTTCAGCAAAAGAGTTTAGTGCAAGTAGATGTCAGGCCACATCAATTCGTGTGTGATCCTGTTCTTGGAACAATTTGTTGGACATGATAAATTGGTGAGACTTCAACCTTTGTAAGAATGATCAAAGGAACATGCATGCCACCATAAACCAGCTTCGAAAGAACTGCTCACGAAAACCAACACATTGTAAGGCCAGAAGTAGCAGATTGCACTGTATCTGTATTATTGATCGGAGGAAATGTGACCTCAAAAATGTCAACATGGAGAACCAGTTACTTGCAGAAAACTATGTCATACTATGTCATAGCAAACCATCATTTAAACTACTACATTATCATGCATGTCTCCAGTGGTTTCATGAGAGAGTCACCTGGAGGTTTGAATTGTTCCTTGTAATGTTCAGTAACAAAAGAAGATTCTACAATCATAAAAATGATGGGAACTGGAGAGCAGCGTCTTCCCTACTGTATTTCCCACAGAGAACAGGACCAACCCCAGCATCATGGCATGGTGGGCGCAGGTTAAAACCTTTGCTTACCTTTAGTATTTGTGGAGGGAATGTTTTTCCAGAACATTGTCCAACTCATTCTACTGTCATTCCTGCAACAGAAAGAAATATGTTGTTCTAGCAGGATAATATCCACTCACATGATAGCCCTGCTACTCAACATGCTCTGCAAGATGTTTGGTAAATTTCCTGGTTGACATTATTGCTAGATATGACTCTCAATGAACATGTATGTGATATTGATAGGAAGACATCTAACTCATTCAATAAGCCCATCTACAATTCTTGCTGTTTGCATCAAAAACTGCAAGTGGTGTGGAATAATGCATCACAGGATAGTATGCAAATGTACAGGCTGGTGTTAATGCCTAAAGAGGATGGGTCATTTAAGTGTCATATGTTATACACACCTGAGGAATCATGTCTTTTTGATGTATGACTGACTATACAAATTTTCCCACAACAGATTCTAAGGAGGATATATAGTGTATTAGTATGGGATCTGAATACTGTTGATATACCCCTTATTTTGGAAGACCTGTAAATAGCGATTTGTATATGCGATAATTTACTCTAATCCATTTATATCTCCTGTATATTTAATTGTAAATTGAAACATTCAGAGATTTGTAATCTTATTTTTAATTAGCACATGCATACACAGACACACACATGTGTGTGTGTATATACATATACATATATATATATATATACATATACATATATATATCAGGTCATCCCATAAGTTCTGTCCGAATTTTGAATAAAGAAAACAAGTGACCAAATGTTACATTTAATTACAGATTCAATCAACAATGTATTTTCCCTGATTATTTATGATTCCTTCCATCTATTAACAAGCTTACTAATTCCATTACTGTAAAATTCTTTTGGCTTTGATTCGAAGAACTCACAAATGTCAGTTTTAACCTCTTCCTGTGTTACAAAAGCTGTTTCTTCCAAATTATTCTGTAAGCTACAAAACAAATGGTAGTCTGAAGAAGCAAGGTCGGGACAATAAGGTGGATGAGGAATTTTCTCCCAACCAAGTTCTTCGATCTTTTGTGACGTGATTCTTGCTGTGTGTGGTCGTGCATTGTCCTGATGAAGCATCACCTGTTTTTGATTCACTAGAGCAGGTCTTTTTTTCCTCAAAGCTCGGTTCAAATGCTCTAATTGCTGACAGTATATTTGAGCATTAATTGTTGCATTAGGTGGTAAGAATTCAAAGTGGATTATTCCTTGGCAATCCCACCAGATTGAAAGAAGAACCTTTTGCCCATGAAGTTCCCTTCTTGGCTGTGGCTGGGGTCCTTCCCCTTTACCAAGCCACTGTCTATGACACTTAACATTTCAATAAAAGATCCATTTTTCATTGCCAGTTACAAGTCTATCCAAAAAAGGTGAAACAAGTTGGCGAGAATGGAGAGAAGAGCAGATGTTAACTCGGGATTTGAGGTTGTTTTCAGACAATTCATGAGGCACCCATTTTCCAAGTTTAGGAACTTTTCCAAGTTGTTGAAGATGACGATGAACAGTTGTATGGCTTGAACTGAGAAACACTGTCAATTCCTCAACTGATAAAGCAGGATTTTCTTCAAGGGCTGCTTCAAGAAGCTTTTCATCAAACTCAACTGGACGTCTGGTTCAATCTTCATCTTCAAGGGTGAAATCTCCACCTCTGAATTTTGCAAACCATCTTCTGCAAGTTCTTTCATTCACACATTCCTCTCCATAAACTGAGTGAATGTTTCTAGTCACTTCGGCTGCTAAGTTTCCTTTCTTGAACTCATAAAGCATTATGTGCTTCAAATGATAGGAGCTACTGAAACATTTTTAAAAAAATTTGACAATCATAAAATTTCATAAAATTAAATAGATATCTAAATATATATATGGACTCAAAAAGAAAAAAATATACCCACAAAAATCAGATGGGAAATAATAAAAAAATACCTTCAAATAATATTAAAAATAGAACATATAAATTATGCCAAGAAGAAAAATTATATATAATAATTTTTAACAGTCAAATCAAATTATTAAACAAAAGAAATGAATTAATAGGTAAATGTAGACATTTTATCAAATATCTACTTTGTAACTCAAACACCAACATAACATAATTTTCATGAATTTTAACAAATATCTAATTATATATAGATGTTGGAATCATATATATACATGTGTGTGTGTATGTATGTGATTGTGGTACATATAAATATAAGAATCATATAACTAAAATTAAGTAATACAAATTAACTAGATAACGGTAATTTAATTTATATATATATATATATAACAACAATGAAATGTAAAAATTATAATAATTATGAAAATACAAAAAATATATAATAATTAAAAAATACACAATGAAAAATATACAATGAAAAACAATTATATTGGAAATGATGCTTTTGTGAGCATTTGTGCGGGTGTGAACATGCATCTGTTGCATATTGGAAGTATACTCTTGAACGGATTAATGGTCATGTGAGTGTCAGCATGCATGCATCACTAACAGAGTCAAAGAAAAAATGCAAATATACAAAAATGGACATTTAAAAAACATTACAAAAACTGCATAGTCAGAAGAAAAATAATTAAAAAACAGATTAATTTACAGTAAATAAATTTTTCAATTTAAAAAATTATATATATATATATATATATATATGTATATGCTTGCACCATGAGGCAAGGTTATAAATGGAGAGGCTCAGATAATGGACAACCAATTATAATATGAAGAAACAAAATAACATACAAATCTGTATACCTGTTCAATTTGGAAACCCCCACCCACAAAAAAAGTTATTTTATAAAACCATCCTCAACCTTGAAGACAGGCTTATCTACAATGATGGCATCCTTCAATGAGTCTTTGGTACTGAGGAGCTACTGGTTGGTCTCCCTCTTGATGACACTCCAGACATAGTATTCCAGGGAATTCTAACCAGGAGATCTAAAGGGTCACATATTTTTACTGGGAATTTGACAACGTTCATTAAAAGTCTTGTACAACTTCTATTGACTCATGTGGATAATGATGGATAAAGAAGAGTCCTGTTAGAATACATATGGCCACTCACCAAATCCTGGCTTTGATCCTTGCAGCCAGAACCTCAGTGTAGGTGGTGGCATTGACAGGTGAATATGGTGGATAAGTAAAAGCTTTCCAGTGATGTTAGTATAATATTTACTTTGTCAACAAACAAAAAATGCATCTAGCTTTATTCTAATGAAATATGTTATGCTGTATCTCTTAACTCATTCCAAGCATATTTCATTGACTGCTCCCTTCAACTGGTCTAATTTAAATTAAACTTGTTTAAATCAATTGTTGTAAGTTATATTTTTATTACCCAACATGATTTTCTAAAAAAACATAAGAGAACCCTTAAATAGGGTCCAATAAGTTTATTTTTCGCACATTAAAGCAACATAATTTTCCTTATTTTTTCTTTTTAATCATTTCATCCCAAGTAATGCCACTAGTATACAGGGGGTTACAGTGACTGAAAATGAGAGAAAATACTTAGTATAGAGAGGATTGAGGCAAAGACAAAAGATGAACAGGATTCAAGAAGACAGAAGATGGCAGTTGACATTACATATAAATTTTTGAAGATTGTAGTTATCAGGGAAGCAAGTAAACAGAAGGGAGTTCTACAGACAAGAAGTGCAAGAAAAGAAATTGTTGCATTTAGCTATTTCAACAGTAAATGGGTGGGACCTAGATGCCAATCTAGTAGCATACATAAATTCATATAGTCGAGGCATCAAGCTTGTCAGAGCAATTGCCAGGAAAATATTTGTAGAAAAGACAGAGAGAAGCCACATCACATAGGTGAGAAAGTGACTGAAGATCAATAACATTACAGATCCTTCTTTGGATTTTGTCAAGAACCTCGAGATGAAATGCAACAGTGCCAGAGCAGATATTGCAGCAGTATTCAATGTATGGCCGAACAGTAGATTTGCAAATATGCAAGATGGAATCAAGATGTTACATTTGATTTCCAATGTTTTATTTGAATATTTTCAGCAAACAGCTTATCCCCTGCATTATATAACATTGATTATTTCTAACCAATGTTTCAATTTGATTCAATCAACCTCAACAATTTAGGAGCATAATTTGGAAAGAAAATCACCATTTTCATATGTTTGATCAGAGTACTTTCTCTGTAAATTGCACAATTTCATTTTTTAACTTTAGTTAAAATTTTGAAACAATACTGAAAATTTCCTGTATGCTTAATTAAAAAAAACTATATGTGTATGTCCAGGCAAAGCTGAAATACATACATACATACATACATACATATATATATATATATATATGGCAATTGTGTATTTGGGTAGAAATCCCTGTTTTATATAAGTTTCATTAAAGACAACTGACAAGGTACTGTGATTAACCTTTTTATTTAACTTTTCTTGTGTTTGTACAAGTGTTTTCTTTTCTGGACACAAAGTGTGTAAAACTGTCTAATATTTTTGCATATCTGAGCACTTTCAGCTATTCTTTTACCCATTATCAAGGACATTTTTTATTTTTTAATGAATGTGTGGTTTTTTTATGTATGTGTCTGAAGTTATAGGAATGTTTTATTTTCCAAACATGATAAGCACATTGTGATTGTGTTCATAGTTATTGAGTTTTGGCTTTTCCTTTTGTTATTAGTGCTTCTATTATTTTCTATCTTTTCTTGCATGCGGATGAGGCTATTATACTTGTATTTTCTACTAGGATGTTGCAGATGGAGTTTGGTAGATTTCCATACGAGTCCTAATTGGGCTATGGACAGGTAGGTGTAACATGAGTCATCTCGATAGGCATGTAGTGGTATAACAATATAATTATTTATAAGTTTGGTTTGATCAGGGACACAGTTCCTTACGAGGTATTTGAACTTGCAAATAATATTGGTTCTCTGTAATTTTGATATTGCAGGTGTGTTGCTATTGTTGATGACAAGGTTAGCTGTTTTCAATTTTTTGTAGTAGATAATTTAATTTTCTTATTCTGGTGAATTGGGGTTGTGTAAAAAATTAGAAATAAAAAATTAAATAAAAAGTTTAATCTCAGTACCTTGCCAGTCATTTTTAACAAAACTTATATATATATATATATATGTCTATATATATAACTGTCCACACACATACACAGACAAACACAGATATATAGTGATTTACTAAGCGTAGCTTAAATATGGCATAAAAGTAAAAGTTATGATGCACCAAGTGAGAAACGAACTCACTACTCAATCATAACTGATCTAGTAAGAAAAGCTTGCTAATAATTGCACCACATCAATGTGCCCAAGCATGCATACACACACACACACACATATATATATTATATATATATATATTATGAAATGGATTAAGTCCAACAATTATTTAATATATTTTCTGTTTATATCTATAAAATAATGTATAAACAGAAAAAATTATTTTATATATATATATATATTTATGATTTATTCACTTATACATAAATGTACACAAATTCATGATTAAATATCTATTGAAGTTTTAGAGTATTGTGCATACATGTTGTTATATATATTCACATAGATTGCAATTTATGCAAATGAAGTTTTTCAAATATACACACTTACAGGTACATTATATAACTATGTCTATATTAAGGAATTAAATAATTGCAAGTTATGTCTTCCATACAGATTCATCACTGTATGTGTAAGTTGTACTGGGTACTTAACCAGAAGTCTAAGAACAAAGAAGAGGATGCCCCAGTGGACTTGCAGTGAGAAAAGGGATTTAGCAACTAAAGATCAGGTACATTGTTAATTGTCTAAACTTATGCCTGGAAGTTGCTAGTGGTAAGAACAAGGCAAAAGTTGATTGTTGACAGAGATCCAGGTCTAGATGACAGGAATTGAAGACAATAGCAGAGCTGTATGACCTTCTGATGGACGTCATCATGACAGCAGAACAATGACATAGATTCAGGGCAAAACAACTTAGAGTAGCACAAGGGTAGTACAGGGTTCATACATGACACTAGATAAAGAGAAACAGCATGGTGCATGATAGAGCAATTGTAAAACTACTTTCATTTCAGGAAGTGGAGAGAAATATGATAAGAAAGAACTTATTGTAGCAATTGAAAAAAAATTTTCAGTGCTTTCTAACTTGTATTCAAAACCTTTTTGGTGGGTGGGGGCACATGCAAAAGATGAAGTGTCAGTTTTATAATTTATATGTATTTTTTCTTCTTCTTCTTATTATTATTATTATTATTATTTCAAAGTAAAATTACTTTGAATTTTTAAATTCAAATTATTTTTTTCTTTTTCATCATTCATTTTGAATTTTATGGGGAAAATGCAATGCAAATCAAATCCTGAACCTTCAAAGGAATTTTTTCTTTCTTTTTTCAGATTAAAATATATTAAATGCTTCTGTGCACGTACTTATAATTATTTCTTTATATAAATCAATACCCTTCTTTTTATATATTGCTAATTTATCTTGTGTGTTAGCATCTGCCTTACCACTTATTGTGCATTCACTACTTTAATCTTATATCCCTATCTCTTTCTTATTTTTCCATTTCATACTGCAAAAGATTTTAAAATAATATAAATTCTACCAAAGTGAAAATACATTGATAGAAAAGTTTGAATTAAGCAATCTATTGAGGCCATCCATTCATTCTACTAAGTTAAACAAGCTGCTCTATAAATTTGAGTTTTAGTCAAACTATTTCTTCAAAGCAGCTGAGAAGCACTCATTTTTATTTTCTCTGAATAAAACATATCAACAAATATCTATAAATAATTTACAATATTTTCTTCCATCTCCCTAACAGTACAGCATTCATTTATACAGATTTCTTAAGTCGCTAATAAAGGTTTTCCAGTTCAGACACATATCTTATTTCTAATACATGACAAAAATATATACACTTCAAAATTTGCAGATACCAGGAACATAAATGATTTAAAAGAATGCTTTAAAACCGTTTCAGCAATGTATCTCATTATTTACATTTTAAACTAAAATCTTATTCATCCCTCTACACTGAGATAAAAATTAATTTTAATTTTTTTTTCTAATCAAGTCATGCCAAGCAAGGCAATAATGCCACTAAGACACAAGGGGTTACTGGGAGTGAAAGAGAATGAAAAGACTCTAGGTGGAACTGGAAACCCAATCTTAAACCAGAAACAAGGGATAAACCTCTACTCTTGTTAAAAAACCAAGAAGGAGTGTGAACCTGGAGATAGGTGAACCTACCTACTCCTATTGAGCAGAAAAAAAATAAGTAAATAAAATTTAAGAGATTGGGCTGAGTATAGAGAGGAAGTAGACTTTAGAAGGAACTGGAAACCCAATCCGAAACAGAAAACAAGGAATAAACCTCTACTCTCATTCAAAAGATTGGGGAGGAGTATGAACCGGGCAATGGGCAAACCTATCTACTCCTAAAATAATAATCTATTTCATCTGCAAGACATTTTATCCTTGTATTCCTGAACTAATGTGCAGCTTGTTCAATGTTTAGTGACTCAAAATGAGAAATTGATGAACCAATTTTTTTTTTTATACTAATTTTCACCTGATACAATTCCCAGGAGCTACTCAGGATAGAAGGATACTGTGTGGTGTTGTATGAGCATAAAAAAGTAAAAATTACAGTTCATAAGCTCATTTAGGTAAGATAACAATTAACCCTAAATTTAAAGAAGCCAAGAGGGTCTGTTCCACACAGCTGCAGTTCTTGGGAAGAAGCTGTCTGAGTGGAACTTAGTTCTTATTAATGGAATACAAAGTGGGTGAGGACAGTTTATCCATGTGTATATGGCATGACAAATTGCATTTGCAAAGGTCAGGACTGGTAGGACCAAGGAATGTAGCTACAGAAATAGTAATGGAGGCTTGCAATGTTTTATCTGTGGGAAAGGTGCTATAGGAAAGAAAATAATTTATCACCCACAATGTCACATAGACACTTTTAAACTCTATCAAGACTGACAAGTAAGGACTGGTCAGCTCTAGCTCACATATGGCAGCAACAATCCATTTTTGGTCTGACCTGGCTTTTGTAAAGACAGAGTATAGCAGGGTGGGGGAGTCAGATACTTACAAGAGTGCTACAATAAACCGACCATTTCTCCAGCATCTTTAGCAATAGATTGTATATATAAGTTCCACTTGTGGTTTGAGGTGAGCTTGAATCAAAACAGATATTCAAAGCAAGGTGCCTCCTTGAAATAATACTCATCTATCATGATAGATGAAAGGTCAGAATCTGAATTCTAATTGAATACATTGCACTTACTTTCACACAAATAACATTGTTATAAGGTATGATTTCGTCAATTCTCCCCATTAGCTATGGGTTAAACAGAAGAGTAGACTAGGCTCTCTACTCATGATTGGCAACTAGCCTAAGGGAAGCTATATTAAGAGGATTAAATATGAGTGCAAATACTATGTAAAACTAAAAACAATAGATTTCAACAACTATAGATGATCCTACGGGACAGAGTCAGTGCCTACAACTCCCAAACCCCAGACCAGGAGGTGGGGAGGCAGTCTTGATTTGGAGCCCCAGGCAATGCTTTGTGACCCTTGCTATTTTATAGCTACATTTATATATATTACAAACTAAGCACAACTGACAAAGGATGACAAATATTTTCGGATTTGGACATCATTCAGCGGCCTTTTTCTTTTGTCCATTCCCATGAATTTATTTTTCTCATGCTATGTCTTCAAAAAACACGATATAAAATTCAGTATTTTTTAACCATAATGTTGAATGTGTTAAAATTATTAAAATTTGCCAACAAACATTTGTGATTTATTTAAGATGGAATGATCTATTATGACATGTCTAATTTGTATTTAGATGCATTGTAATTATTTTCAATTTTTCTAGTTGAATTGTTCACTTATATTACATATGATCCATTATTGTACATCATTAGGTGACAATAAATTTGTATTTTATATGAATTAGTACCTTATGAAAATTGTGATGTAGTAGAATGAGGGAGCCCTGTAGATTCAGAGGAGACATGAGATTCTTGCATCAGCCCTGTTAGTGGAAAGTGTTATTCAGAATGTTGTTGATGCCAACAAAAAGGAAGGAAGGATATAATCAGCAAAAGACTAATGTCAAATCAATCTACTACTCTGTTATTGATGTTTGTTAATAACATTTTTTTGACAGAGAAATAAAAAAAATGTTATATACTTTAAATATGGACAGCTGTATGCAGATTAATTAAAGCAAGTAGAATAATAGATTTTAGTGAATATGTCTGTCATATTTAAAATAGTTGCCATGTTGAAGAGAGTGTATGTGTGTGTGTAATATAAAACAAAAGGACAAAACAGCAAATAATCATCAACTAAGGACAGCCCATACATCTACTGTCCATTTTCATCAACAAAATACCAAATGTCATTTGATATTTAAAGGAAGGCATAAAGGAAATTTAATATTCACAGGACCTACTGAAGGAAGGGGGAGTAGAGGTTAATTTAACTAATGAATGGCAGATTAGGGACAAGGAGGGATGGTAAAAAGTCAAATGTTGACGAGAGCTACATCTCAATGATGATTGTACTAGATACTTCAAAAGCCTTTGTATTCTATTGGTGAGATGTAAGTTCCCCATGAGCAGCTTCTTCCCATGAACAGCTGCTCCGTGGAACTGACTCCCAATAGGATGCTTCCCCAATCACTACAATCTTAACCTATTCAAGTCTATGGTTAACCAGTATCTTCCCCACATATCTGCATAAACTGTGCCTCTTACTCTGTAACCGCACCACCTTGAGTGACTTCCAGGCCTTGTACAGAGTGAACATCACTGTGTAAAAAAAGAAAGAGCTAGATGGGAGAGAAAGTAGTGGAGGGCCCTGGCCTGAAGCAATGTGACACATAAATGATGATTAAGGTAATGAATGAACAGTCAGCTTACTCGAAAAGAATGAATGACATTCAAAGCACATAGTGTATCTGTGCAGACAAAAGTAAACATTCACTGAGGAACTGCAAATGGAATATCTTTCATTAAATAGCAATGAGCATGTAACAGGTGTGAGCTAGGGAGCAAAGATTTATTCACCCATTTGAATTTCTATCATGATGGGTATTATTATATCCATGGCATGATAACACCATACTTCACAGATGAAATGGAATGGCTGAAAGGAAAAGGAATGACAAAGATGCTTTGTTCTCAGAGGGACCTTTATACTACTAAGACATAGACAAAACTATATATACATATTTACACATGTTCTACATGGCAAATAATATATCATATATATCCACATAGTGAAGCAGAGTGTAAGGAGAAATAAAAAGGAATTGTCTTACATATAATAGGAGATACTCCAGTCTGGAGGAGCCACATTTAGGACTCCAGATTCAAATGAGCTAGATTCATCTATGTCCCAAACATGGACATATTCCATGAACAGGAAATAGCGAATCTTAGGTTTTCCCAAATTAAGGACTGCAAGATGAAGTTTCTTTCTTTATCTGGGAATGATATATTCCCAAAGTGAAATGGTACAATGCACTTGCAAGCTGATGGGGAGGCAGATTTAGCCTCTGCCTGGGCCATGGGGTGCCTGGGCTAAAGAAAGCAACCTCTCAGTTTTGCTAGTGTAAACTGACTGAAATTGACTGTCATTCTCATCGCTGTATGGAGTGATGGCCATCACATGAGCCATGTGACCTGTCTCCACCAAAGGGAGATGAACACCTTCTGTATCCCTACAAGCAAATTTAACCCCCTTTCAGAAAAAGCTGAACCCCACTACTGTGTCCCCAACAGGAAAACTGTTAAAACAACTGTCAGGCATATTTATCAGCTGCACAAAGAACATTTTTTAATACAGAGGAAATACTGAAATATATCCAGTCAATTTTTGCTATCACTTTACAAAACACATACTTAATAAATGAAACCATATGTCATGGGTGATGCCTGGCAGCATATCATCAATCTCCTAACAATCTGGTTATGATCAACCAAGACAGTAAATATCTACAGAAAACCAGTCAAATATTACATTACACAACTGGCTAGAAAATCTTGATTCCTCATATTCCATGCAACAAATTCAATAAAAACATACATATATTCCAAAGGAATGAAGTGATTTTAATCATGCAATTCATATTACCATCATAGGAGATTGTAAATCCAAATGAACTGTCAAGATTTAAAACCGATAAAAAAACTGTCATTTCACTTACCTTGTACATATACACCTTTTTCAGGATGTTCTTTTAAGCACAAGGGGGCTTTGTTGTCTTTGCCCAATAAATCTCGTATTTCCTCATTATAGATTTCCAAGTAAGATGCTCGGATAAGGAACTTTGCGTTCTCAGTGACTGATACAGTTTCAAAAATGTGATCAAAGGCTCTAAAAATGAACAAAACATTTCATGTATTACTAAATGGTATAATTTAACACTGGCAGAAATTCAAATAATCAATACTAAAACAAATATTTCTTAATCTATATTTAATTACTGGTTTAAATTGAAACTTAAGCAGTGTCCTAAGCTTCATACTATTCTTTAGTTACTTCTGTCTATTGACATAAATGACACAAAGAGGCTGTTGAACATTTATTAAGGAATTTTTAAAAATGCTTTTCTAGATGAGTTTCAGTAGAAAATCAATTTACATGAACAATATGTTTTCAAGAAAATTGTCTAATTTGTTTTTATAAGTATGCACACAATGGACTTGCATGCATGCTTATATATATATATATATATATATATTTAAAGTGGAAGTGAAGTCAACACAAAGTGGCAACAGTCTGTTTCATGCTTGAATGCAACTACCAGACCTGAAAATTGTGTTCAAGACTGAAACAGACTGTCACTTTATAGTGTTCATTTTTTTTTTTTATATTTACATATGCTCTATCTCTGGTATTGAATAATTTTACATACAAATATAGCATACCTTAAAACTATATTTGTATTATATATATATATATATATATGACATGTCAAAAGTCAAGGGATTAGTGTCTAGTATCATGAAGGATTCCCTCTAGTCCACTTAATGTTACATCAATTGTACAAGTGGTCAGAGGACCACTAGAGAGATGTTTAGCTATGCCATCTTGATAGGCATCCACAGCTTTCTGGTATTTGTAGGTGCTGAATCTTGCATACTAACAGATGTCTCTACCACATTCCATGAATACTCAATAGGGCTAATGTCAGGTGAACATTGTGGCCACACTATTCATTAGAAATCTCTAGTATGCTTCTCAAAATAATTCTGGCCAACTTGGGCCTAATGACACAGTGTTGGATTTTCCCATCACTGCTAAGTTACCTGGAGTCTAGGCATGGATGCAAATGGTCACAGAGCAGTGCAACATTTACAGTCACTGGTCAATGACATTTTTAGATAAACCAGCAAACCTCATCACACTGTGTGAACATATCTTACACCATTATTGAATTACCAGCTGAGTGCACAGTACCTTGTTGGCAAGTGGAGTCTCCATTACACTCAGCTGCTACCAAACAACTAAAATCAGGATTCACTGGCTCACACAGTTCAACAGAGTCCAATTAACAATGTCAGAGACTCAGATAAGGTATTTTCTCTGGTGTCAAGGTGTTACAAGGGGCATCCTGGTCGGACTTCTGCTCTTATATCCCATCAAAGTTAAAGATTGCTGAGCTGAATTGCTGGATATGCATCTGATGTACCCTGAATTGATTGTGGATGTGATTTGATCCAACATCACTTGACTGCTGCCACAGACAGTTCTAGTCAGATGCTTCTGGACAAAATCATTAAAAGCCACATGGATGGCCACTGTGCTGCCTATGGTGTGCAGTAATGACTTCCATCAGGTATTCCCAGTGTACCTATGATATCACAGATTGAGAGATGCTAAATGTCCCCCTAATTTCAGAATTGTAATTTCCTATTTGTCTAGCACCCACTATCATGCCCTATTGAAATTGCAATAATTCATGTCCCCTTGCCATGAGCAGCCAACACAGTGTTTACAATGACTCACTAGACATCAGAACACAATCAATATGGATTTAACCATTTCTATGATGTCAAGGTATAACATGGTGCCACCTACCATTATCTTTACATACTGCTATCTGATGGTTTTCATCATGTCATTGTATAAACTGAAGTGCCAAAAAGTTAGAGACAGCAGTACACTTGATGTTTTCACTATCTCATGCTTGTAGAAATGGATTCATCCTAATGCTATATATGGAATATAATATCTACAGAGGTAGTGTAACATTTGCATCAATGGCACATCAACAAGATTTAACACTGTTTGATTGTGGAATGTTTATTGGGGCCCAAAAGTTGCTACTATCTCCAAAATGGCAAATGCTCAAGGTCAGTTTTGGGCAATTGTCGCAAGAGTATATCAGCAATAAGTGAATACTGGGCAGAAATCAACCACATAGAAAAACCCACAGAAAATGCAAGAATATTTTTATGCAATTGACAAGAGACGAAAATCAAGATCACTTTGTATGACTCAAAAAAAAAACACTCCTAGTTGTTTGTCTGTCAGTCATGAAATAGAAAGGATGAATATAAAAAAAAATATGCTCAAATTATATCTATTATTTTATCAACATGAATTCCACTTCCCAGTGCTTTCTCTAAAATTAAGAACATTGATTACATTTTCAACAAGGCCCAATTTCAACTTCTTACAATATTCCATTTAAAAATTGACCTATCAAAATAATTCAGTCTCACAATTATTACAAAAAGATACAAAGATTTCATTTCGAGTACTTTTAATGTAAATACAGAAATATTCAAATATAAGATGCATTTTTCCATTATATCCCATAAGGTTTGCATATAAAAGAATGTAAAATTGTTCTCATTAAAAGCTCTCTTTCTGGTTAGAAATTTCCATAATCAACAGCAGTGTGGCTGTAAGGTGTAGCATATTTCTAGTTGTTTTCCTATCTTCATTGACTTCAAAATTTTAGTTTGCTGCTTTTTGCTCAGGCAATGAAATTTTAAATTTATGCTCAATCAAAACATTTCTGACTTGAGGAGCCTCCTCAACCAATATCTATCCTACATGTCCTCATAATCTGCATATCCTACTGTATCTTCTTACAACAACTTTTCAATAACCCTCAACTTTGAGTGACTCTTGAGCCCTGTATTGAGTAAACAATAGTATTAAAAAAGGAAGCATTACAATAAGGAAATTATTAACTTAAGCACTCTGGTATTCTTTAATCTGATTTTCTAATTCACTTGCTTATCTTACTCACTTAACTGCTAGCAGCAACTGATTGACAGCTTTGTATTATTTCTATTGGCTAAGTCTTCTAGTATTATCTATCAGACCCTTAAGTCATCATAATGCAAAGGTTGTCTAATTTAATATTCAGATGTCTGGTAATTAAAAGTAGCTAAGCAAAGTATTAAGAGATAAGAAAATGCTCTTAGAAACAAGGAAAAGAGTGCTGGACTGCTATAGAATATTTAATCTCCTATATGAAGGATGCTTATACTTAACATCAGGAAGAGACAGTTGAAATTCTAGGTCACATAATGAGAAAAGAGGGCTTGGAGAATTTTGACTGAAGGCAAGCAGGATAGAGGAAAACCCATAACCTACTAGAGAGATTGAGAGATAACAAAAAGACAAAATTTATTAAGAGCTACAAAGAACAGGAAACTGTGGAAAGCCCTGATCACCAATGGCCTGAAGGGACAAGGTACATAAAAGAACAACAATATGGTAGTGAATGTTGAATCATCTCTTCATAGATGAAGAGGAAACTAGAAATGACAGGTATATGGTTCTAAAGATGAATGCTGAGAATATCATGGATAGGACATATGATAATGAGAAAGTTTCAAGAAGATTAACAAGGAAAATCTGACAATCAGAAAAAGACAACTGAAATTTCTGGGAGACATAATGAGAAAAGATGTTTTGGAGATTTTAACATTAACAGAATATAGTGAAAGCAAGAGAAGTGGGAGAAACAGTGGATAGACTACTTAATGAGTTTGAGTGATTGGATAATAGAACAAGGACAAATTACTTTTAGTAACTTTTGGCTCTTTAAGACAAAAGTTACTCAGAATAATAAAAGAAAAAAGTTGTGGAGAGCTGGGAAGAACCTTGATTGCCCGCCTACTAAAAAGATATTGTATATAAAAGAAAAAAAGAATTATTTATTTAATCTTTGTGCTCATTTATTTTTCTGTCATTTTACATTTAACGTTTTTTCTTCTACTAAAGTGCATTGAACCAATTTAACTGACTAGAAATAATAATGGTAATATTAGCTGTTTCCCTACAAGGAAACATTTGGCATTCATTGATTGAGTAGCCAGTACTGCTTTTGGTTGAAACTTATAAAATCTTTCTCTTAAAACAATTTTTCGGAAAACAGGTTTCTCAAGTTCAGTAGCTGTTATCACTCTTTTCAGTGTTGATGGGGTTTTCCTTCTTAATCTTTTATTTGAAGTGGTGTGGAATGCCAACATCTTGATCATATCATTATTTTCTCTTCAAGTTACATCTGATATCCATTTTAGTTTTTACTACTGTTGGCATTCCTCAAGTGACATGGCTTCTGTTATTTGGTACAGTTTTTTTGTGAGAATCATTTAGCTAGTCTGATAGTTTTATGGGGACCTCTGGTAGATCATGTGGTCGACGATGCAGAGAAGTCATTGAAAATAAGTGGATGTTTACCAAATATTAAATTTTGTTGATATTTTGTTCACAATCAAGTATCAACAAGATTGTTCCTTAACTTTTGTCCAGTAGCTTATTTCCTTTGTTCCATTTAATGTTTATTTTTTAAAAAAAACTATTATGTAAATTTTTGTAACTTTGTATAATATTTATGCAGTACACCCTAATCTTTATTTGGTAAAAATTTCATTGCTAATCATGCATTACTTTTTAAGTAATACACATATTTATGTCTTTGTTGTTTCCGTTCCTTATATTATGGCCGCTACTGTATATATCAAGAACAGTATTGGGAAAAAATGTATGACAAAGTGGAAACAGTTTTCTTATGACATGTTTTGTTCTTTAGAACTTCATCAGACTAAATTTGTTATGTTGGTGCAACTACACATATGCACAAACATGATGTAAGGAATTTTAAATTAAAAATATTTTTTTTTTATCTAGCTGATTTCATTTAAATTATTTTTCTTTTTTTTTTCCATCACTTTTGTTAGTAGATATCCCACACTGTAAGACTAGAAGTTCTGACAGGAATGGTGAAATGTTTTAAGAGCCCAAGCATAAATTTACTGTGGATGATCTTGTGATCAAGACACTCTCTAGAAATTTTTGTCATAGTGAATTGTTATCTTCTTTGATAAGAGTAGCATTTTTTGTCAAAAATTGTGGTAAATCTCAGTACAATGGTCAACTGACTCATTTGATGCATTGTTTTGTAAAATGTCTTGTGTTCATATAATCTTTTATTTATATTCCTTGAGGTTTCTCCTATGTACTTTTGTGACAATTATTACAAGCAGTAGAGTAAATTCCTCCTTCAAGTTTTAGCTTATCATTTTGTTTAGCATTGACTAAGTCTTTAATGTTTCATATATAATTTAAAATATTTACACATACAAGAAGGGGTCTTGTGTGTGTGTGTGTATGTGTGTATATATATATATATATATATATATATATAGTGAACAATGAAATTATTTGTACAACCATCAATTTTGAATATTTTGATCCATTTCTCAGAATATGATGCCAGGATTTTGCATGTTAATAAGCACGTAAAAAAAAAGGAATATAAAACTCAATTTCCAAAACAATAGGTTAAATACAACAAATCTAACAGGCAATTATGCAAAATAAGAAATGACAGAATTATTCATACAGTATGAAGAATTAAACAAAATTGTTCAATTTTCACAATATTAATAGTCAATAGTATGGCCTCTCATCTTTATAACTTGCTGCAATCATTTTCTAAAGTTTTTGATGAGATTGGAACAAATTTTTCTGGGATTTTCTTCCATTCTTCAATGGTTCGTCTTTTTATGTGCCATGTCCTTTCAAGACAACGGTGATCATGACTCTCCACCTCCCTCTATCTCTTGCAGCTCTCAACAAGTTCCTTCACTCTGCTTCTTCCCTCAGACCATGTTCCGTCATCCACTTGCTTAAGTCCGCCAGGTATGTCATGCGTTGACACATTCTAATTTATTTGAACTATCAATTCTTGCCATAGATCTTCAATAGAATTTAAGTCAGGACTCATTGAAGGCCATGGCAGAACTGTGATCTTCTTTTTCTGAAGCCACTCAGTCTCTGATTTAGATGTATGTTTGGGATCATTATCTTGCGGGGGATGTAAATAGCCAACCGAGATGAAGATTTTGCACTGATGGTTGTAGATTTTCATCCAGAATTTTGATATAGTCTGCAGATTTCATTATTCCTCTTACTGCAATTAATTGTCCCGTCATCGTTGAACTAAAACAACCCCAAAACATCATCGAGTCACCTCCATGTTTTAATGTTGCCACTGTGTTATTTGGGAGGAAAGCCTCACCTTTCTTGCACCAAATCTTCTGTATATCATTATGTCCAAAAATCTCAATTTTTGTTTCATCACTCCATGATGATGTTTCCTTGGGAAAGCCATTTTCTTTGTCCAAGAACGTTTTGGCAAAATTAAACTGAGTAACAATGTGACATGGTTTGTGAAGAGGTGTTTGTCATGCTTGGTTTCTATACAACCCATTTCTATTTAAACAATGTGGCATTGTGCAAGGACTTATGCTGATACCCATCATATCCAAATTTTTGGCAATGTCTTTCAAAACAACTTTTGGGTTTATATTAACTTTGCCAAACAGTCATTTTGCAGTTCAGAGTGACAATTTGGGTTTTCTTCCATGCCCAAGCAAATTCTCTGTCATGCCAAACTGCTTAAACTTCTTTATAACAGACTGTACCATAGATCTAGGGATAGCTAACCAGTCTGATATAGTGCTGTAACTATGTCCCAACTTGTGGAAGTTAATAATTCTCTGTCTTAAGTCAACACTAAACTCCTTTGTCTTCTTCATCATGTTGTTAATGATTAATAATAATGATAACACTACGCTAAAATTATCGAAAATATTCTACTGAATATATAGTCTAGAAGGCTTTGCCGATAAAATAATTATCTAAATTACTAATACTTACATGAATCAATCAATTTAAAACAATATTTTCTACTGTGCGAATAATTTTGTCTTTTCCTATTTTGCATAATTCACCTGTGAATTTTGTTGTATTTAACCTATTGTTCTGAAAATTGAGTTTTATTTTCCTTTTTTTTGTGCTTATTAACATATAAAAGAAACTGGCATCATATGCACATCAGCTTCTGAGAAATGGATCAAAATATTCAAATTTGATGTGTGTACAAATAATTTTGTCATTGACTGTGTGTGTGTGTGTGTGCGCACACTCAACACATATACACACACAAGAAGAGTGAGTGGTTCTCCACCAAACTTGAGTAGCTATAAAAGGGTGGTGGCTTACCTGAGTGCTTACTGACTCATTCAGCCTTTTGTCAATCATTCATGATACATTTGGTAAAATATCTAGTGATGGGACAGAAAACAAAAGTCAATTTATGTCTTTTGTAAAGGAATTGCATAAAGTGTCACCTCACTTGACTCCAAGAGATATTCAATTCTACCCTCATCCAATGTATACATTGGTAATACAGAAAATTTCATCTTAACATATCTTGTCTCCTTTTTTTTTCACCTTACCAGCAATACTTTGTTGTTTTTTCATTTGTTACTCTTGCAACTATATGCAGTATACACAACAATAATGTCAGAGAGAGCATCATCAGATTTGAGGTAGAAATCAAGAAAAAATTGCAGGTTTTATGAAATAGCAAGAACATAAAAAATATGAATAGCAAATAGACAACTATAATTAATGATGCAGTAGAAATAACAATTAAAACAAAGGAAATAACAATAGCAAAAGGAATTACTCAAAGTCAACATTAGAACTGATGAAGAGAAATATATATGCTTGATCGTCAATGTCTACAAATACATATCAATTGTTTGCATCAAGAGTCAGAAATAGAGAGGTTACTGAATGTATGGGTGGGGCAACATATCTTCAAATATTTAAATGCAACATAAAAAAAACAGCACTAACCAGAGATGGCATAGTAACAGAACTTTTGAAAGATACAGGAAAATTCCACAAAGACATAGAACAACTATTTACCCAATCCATTCAGAAAAATATTACCTCACAATTTAAGTCTGGAATAGCAATCCTGCTTTATAAAGAAATAGATAATAAAGAAATTTTCAGCTATCATCATGCCACATTACTATTAAATATATAAAAAAATCTTCTCAAAGTACTTTCAAACTGGCAATTACCCTGAAAAAAAAAAACCCAGCCATGTGACTTTCATCCAATTGGCATTTTTGCAAAAAAGTCCTCTGGGTCTCTTGTCATGTTCAAGGTTGTGAAAGTGTAATGTTTTGGACTAATTTAGAAAGCACCTATAGATTTCAATAGCTATCGGCTTAATGTTGCTAGATATCAAAATATTTTATCTGGTGGCTTGCTTTCTTGTAAAGAAGAAATTATTGGTGCCAATTGACAGTACCAACAAGACAATTCTCCAATCCATTGGCACTATGATTTCAAAATCACAACATTGACCATTATTAGTTGGCCTTGTTCTCCTGAATCCAACTGAGAACCTGTAGGGTATCCTTGTTTGCAATATGATTACTACTTAATCTAAGAATTAAAATAGTCCATACAGGATTCATGGGCTTGAAAAGAAAATTATCATTTGTGTAGATTGGTAGAGACATTGCAGGAGTACACGTTTCAAGTTATTCATCATCAGGGAGGTATTAAAGTTACTAAAAATAAAGATTTTTGAACATTCTATTATTGGTCTTATAATTTTGTAACAGATGTTTTGGTCTGTTTTCTTTTTATCTACAAAGTACTTTTCAAAATAGAAAACATTTTCTCAAAGCATTTGGATACAAAAACTCATAATATAGTTCCAAATCAACTAAATTTAACCTCCAGAAATTGAAAGTTCTGCTGGTCTTATAAATCTGCACAATGCTGAAAATTGGGCAATTGATAATTTTAAAGAAAGGCCATGGAAATGAAATAAAAAAAACAGAAAATGAAAGGTTGGAAAGCATTTAATAAATCATAATGTCATTATGCTTAAACTGCAAAGTGCATAATGAATGTATAATGTCATCTATGACATGTGGGTGCAAAATATGGAAATTTGCAAGACTGCTTGAAAACAGACTCACAAAATGTATAAATAACAATAGAATGATGATAAATCTAAGAGAATCGAGTCAACATGAATAAGAGTATAGACCAAGCTATCAGAAGTGATTAAAAGACAAAAATGGAGATGTGCTGAACACAGCAAGAAGAAAGACCAATCTAATATTAGTAGATGTTTGGTTTGGTTTGGTTTATTTTGTTTTACGGCATATCAACCTCAATGGGTTATTTAATTCCAACAAGATTTTTAGGATAGGTTCATATGAATAAAATATGTAAGAATTCATTGATGTATTTTTGTAAAGAGGATTTTTGTCGAGACTCAAATGTGTTGCTGGTAACATTTTCTTCTTTTGAAAAATGTATTGCTGGTAATATTTTTTTCATGAATGTATTGCTGGTATTTTTACTATAAAAATCTATTTTTATACTTTCATAGTGTTTTAACCCCAGTTTGGGGGTTAACTATTTGCCCATAGATGGGACCCTAACAGATGCTACCATCCCAGGTCAGGGTGGACTTGGAGACAACAGCAATTAAGAGGTGGTTTCACGTTCCTCAAAACCTCTCAGTCAGAGACCTTGTTGCTAGATGTAGTTTATCATCATACTCAGGACTATTAGTAGATAAAGTAGGCTGTTTGACTGGTGCCCAGTGATTGGCAAACACAGCAGGAAGAGATCAGAAAGAAGAGGGGTAAAATAGAAGGATTTTGCTAGTAGAAGATGACAGACAGTTATGGCCATTGTAAAGAAATTTGAGAAGGCATACTCTTTATCAGACTGAAAGGAAACTAGAGTGTAACAAGTTGAAAAAGAAAGTGATCTTTGGAAAGCTAACTGACTCTAGTATACAGTGGCATATCTTCTCTTTCCACAGATGCTAGAAAAGACATTCCTGTTGATGAGGTTTACAGTCATTATGACAACTGAAGGAAAAAGAGCCCCCACCACCACCACCACCACACAATCACCAAAGTTAAGCAACATTGAGCCTTGTCAGTACCTAGATGGGTGACTGCTTGGGAATACCAGGTGCTGTAAGCTTGGATATGTAGGTTGTGTAATGTGTAATGGCTTGGAATTGTTAATCAGTGAGGAGCCAAGTTCCAATTCCCGTTGCATTTGTTATATTCACTTATGTGCAAATATTCTTGTGAAAGGTGTGAATCCACCTCTTCTCACCCCAGCTATGGGTTAATTAGTAAAAATTGTATCACTAAGCCATTATTATCTAAAAAAAACTTCTTAGAATCTAAAAATATTTGCTGGCTCTAAATAACCTGTAAAGGGTTGATAAGCCATAGAAAATGAATGATGAACAAATGAATGAATAAAAAAGACTGAAAGATCTTAAGTTTTAGCAACTAGGTACCATTTGTGATGCTATGAATATTACAGACAGAAAAACAACTGTTTAGACAGTTGATAGATCCACTGTATTGACCGACTATAAAAGTGGCAACATCAGTTGCAAACTTATAGTCACCATTGGAAAATTATGTACTGCTTGTTAACTTTTGACTTCTTAAAAATAGAAAGTCCTTTAATAACAATATTTTAATCTGCCCAACAAGCAACATCAGTTCATTTCAAACCCAGAATCTCACATATCACTAGAAAAGTGTTATCTTGTAAAGCAGTAGAATTTCTTGGCTTCTAAATGAAGTGTCTAATTGCTCTATATGTCCAGTGCTATCTCACTAACTCTTCTGGCAACAGTGGAATTAGTGAAGTAATTACCTGATTTGTTTCTTTATCACTAAAATTTATGACAGCAGGTATGATTATGAATTCTGAAAGCAGGACAACTGATTCACACCAATGATTTGAACATTTCTCCTTTTAGCAATCACTACCCTTATTAGTATATGTGATGCAATCTTCTCTAATTTTCATAATGCTTGAGTAAGCATTTGTTTTAACATTGGCCTTATCTCAAAGTATCCTGCTCTTAAGTGTAAATGAAAAAATAGCCTACCTAGGGAACTGGTGTTTTACACTACTACAAAGTGCTCTTCTTGGGACCTCATGTATTGTAATATCGCTTTCCAAATCCTTTATTTGGATTGCCATTAGCTACTCCAATGTGTTTTCATTAATTTCAAAATCTTTTATGCAGCATTGTGAGGATGACTTATTTTCCCTCCTTACAGTCTCTATCCCACAGCTGCAACATTGCAAGCCCATCACTACTATATTGCTATCTCCATGACAAATGTTCATACAGGTGTCACCGGCTCAGATATTTAGAGCCAAGACCAACCTTGCTATGTCCACAGAGTTGAATCATCCTCATCCCCTGCATATTTACTTTGTAAAAAATCCTTCTACCCTGAAAGCTTCTTCCCAAGAACAGCTACTTTGTGGTACAGATTCTCATGTGGGTGCTTTCCTGAACACTACAATGTCAACCTCTCTAAGTCATTCCTTATCTTCTGCCAGTATTAATATTGGGTGAACTATAGTTAAAAAAACAATTGACAATAGTCTGAAACCTATTTCCATAGCAATTTAAGTTTTTGGAAAAGCCAGAAGTCACAGGTAATGAGGGTCATTCAGGTGATGAGAGATTTTGTCAAAAAAAACTGCACAAGGCATATAAAATGCTACAATCCTAATGAAGCTGTAAGTTACCACTACCCCTCAACATACCTCACCACATCTTATCGTGGCCCACAACTGACAAAGACATTGTATGCAGTACTTCTTATTGTCTTGCAAGGAGGAATATATATGCCATGGAATTAACTACATGATAAAAAAAAACAAAGAAAATGCCAACAAAATCTGGGCATTACTACAGCATTGAAATGCCATCTTTCAATATAGAAACTCCATCAATTTCCATTGGGAAGGCTGGAAATTTTTTCAGGGTTATGACTGTAGATCTAAGACATATCTCTAGTCATAACCTTTTTAAAAGAAATCTGGGTAACTGTTAGCAGTTTCAAGTAAGTCTTGTGCAATTAATGAAGCTTCTTCTACTCTTGTGACAGAAGCTGCCAAACAAATTCTCATGCCAACTTCCTCTGTCAAAATCTCCATAGTCCTGTGCAACTTGTGCATTAAGCTACTTTTACACTTGTGACAGAAGCTGCCAAACAAATTTTAATGCCAAGGTCCTCTGTCAAAACCTCCATAGTCCTGTGCAATTTGCACATGATGTTTCTTCTACTCTTGTGATCATCTATAAAAATTTTCATAAGGGTCTTCTGATTTTCAGTTTTGTAACAATGGAGACCAATACATATTCAATATTTTCAAGTTTTTACTTGTTGAAGGCCTTCAAAAATTGAAACCATTTTCAATGATTTCTGTTTTGGTCCTAGGCAAATTACTATATGAGAGAAGGTTAGTACAGAAACTGGGCCTATAACAGAGACCAATTAAATGTTTTTAATGAGATTCTACTTGAAACTGCTGATGGACAATAGCACTGATGAAAGAAATACTGGACAGGTGTAATATTAAGGACTAGACAGAAACCAACTGGAAATAATATTGTGCAGAGACACTCCAGAAGGATCAAGGTCATAACCAAGAGGAGTCATACCTGGGGCCGCATAAGCTGGTTTTTATGTCAGGCAGGAAGAGGAATCAGTGTCACAAAGACTAGTATTTACAGAGGTGAAGCTGCATGTATGCATGAGCTATACTGTCAACTGCTGTATTTATCAAAGTCAGAAAGGAGTTATGTATTAAGCTACCCAGTGTTAAGTGTACTTCACATGGGGGATGGTTATAATGAATGACCAGTGCATGATTCTAGAAAAATATGTTTGTGAATGGAGTTTCCAAATACATTTGCTATGCCAAAGTATTTTATTCAGTGATGAAGTGAACATAGAACAAAATGAGGTAGTTCAGGTTAAAGCCTCACAAATACAACAAAGAGAAAAGTGCCTACCTTGTTGCACCCATATGTTATGGGTGATTGGTTGATCTGATTTTACAGTTTATCAACTCTTTGTGGATTATGTAAAGCCCCAAAATGTTTTGGATTGTAAGACTTGCTTTTTTTACCAAGTCAATACTACATTAAGAATTTTCTGAGATTAACAATGATTTTTCTCAATACAAAACCTACTATTTGACTCATGGCTGAAGGAAAAGATAGAGAGGAGGATATTTGTATGTAAGTAAATATAACAAACAAAACTCAGATTCAAACTCTGCTCTCCAAATTCTCATTCCACGCTGCCATCCATTACACCACCTGCACATCCACCAACTATGGGATGGAATATCAAAGAAAATAAATTTTAAATCAAAAATCTATTTTAATTAAGGTGATCTTTAAAATCAGGGGCAATGTAATAAAAAATTAAACTCATACATTCCTGACTTCATATTTGAAGAAAAGAGACTAGAGAGGTAATCTAGGGAGATAATTTATCTGTCTATCTATATATAAAATTCTGAGACTTTCATTAGTCTATCCATCACACCCTCTAAAATAGCCATTTCTTGACTGATCAAAACCAAATTTTGGGGAGAAGTGTTGCTGGCAAAGGAGTACAAAGTACACTTAGTTTTACTAGGGGCAGAGCTTAGTACAATAAATTTTAATTCATTTTTTGGAAAAATTTAAAGTTTTATATACCAAATTTCTTCAAGTAAAAACTGAAAGTTGGAAAACTGAAGGCATAAACAAGGCAGAGCTGGCAATACTGATTTTTCATTGCTGTTGACAGTTTTTTCTCTATTTGAGGCGAATGATTCATTGTGTGCACATGTATACTACTGGTTAAAAAATGTTTGGATTTGTGCGACATTTGTACTTTTTCATTGCAAGGAGAAAAATATTATTTCCTTTGTAGAATATATATATGAGTGTGAATTCATGCAGAAGAAATAACATTATTATTTTTACCATAAAGGAAAATGTAAAAGAAATAATGCTGAATTAAAAACTCTTCAAATTATCCTCCTAAAAATATTTCAATAATTTTCAGCTTTCAGTATTCCAAGATGTTATCTCCATTCATATAAAATTATATGCAATAAATATAAAATTTTATGAAACTAAATCAGTCTTATATTTATAAATTCTAGACAGAAAAATCTTTTCATAAAAGTGAGAAGAATCTAAGTTTCAATGTTGGATAAAAGACATCATAAAAATTTTGAACCTGTCCATAGATATAAATGGGTTTCATTTTTTTCTTTGTTCTCGTTATCAACTTGTTTTGATAAACATATAAAAAAAGGAATATGCTAAAAGAACATTACCCAGAATTACATAATGAAAACTAATTAATAATTCTGGATACCAAAAAGAATAACAACAAAAATGAAAAATTATTTCTTTATTTTTGCTCATAATTCATTTTTCTGCAAGGAAGATATCATTTAATGAGATACATTTCTGTTAAAGACTAAATAAAAATATGAATGTATGAGAATCAGTCAAAAAGTAATGCCATTTCATCTTTAATTACAACAGATTTAATAGTAGAAGTGTACAAAGCATACCAGAATGAACACGAATGTCTCAAGATTCCAAACCTAGTTGTTAACACAGCTTCCTTGCTTTCAATTGCAGTATTTCACATTTGAATGAGGGCAGATGTGTCCACATCATAGATGCACCTTGCCTGCTTTCTTAGACAGATGTGAGTTACCTCTTTCCTCCCATTATCATTGGAGAACTGCTGTCTTCTGAATAGCATCTCCATGGGACCAAGCAAATAAGAGTTTGAGGTTGCTAGGTCAGGATTACTGAGTAGATACGGCAAAGTTGTTATGTTTCAAAAGCATATAAGAATCTCTAGTGAAAGAGTCCTGACAATCCTCAAATCTTTCCTACCAGGTAGAACCTTAAAGGTCATTGCTGATGACCAGTCTTCTGAAGCCTATGAAATCAATGCCAGTGTCCCACAGGGCTCACTACCATTCCTTCCCACTTTCTGGTTTATATTAATAATCTGCTAAAAGAACATCAGACAGTTGGGAAATATCTATGATGATACCAGAGTGTATGGGTGCACCTCCAAAAAACAAGATTACCAGAAGCCAGCACTCATCTGACATAGCTCTAACTGCCTAATGAAGGAAAAACTGGCTTGTATCTTTCTATAATACAAAAACAAAGCCAGACCTAAATTCTCAGCAGTCACAATGAATAGATGCACTCTCAATGAAGATCCTTCTTTGAATGTCTATTGGGTCTCAAGTTCACTCCAGAACTCAAGAAACTCGTATAGATAATCCATCTCTAGTTCTGGGTATGACAATAAACTATATCTGGCAGCAAGGCCACTGATCGGGAGATTGGAAGTTTTGTGGAGCATGGAACTACCTCTTAATTGCTGTTTGTCTCAATCCACCCTGATCTGGGCAGGTAGGACCTGTTAGAGTCCCAGCTATGGGAAAATAGTGAACCTTCATAAAAAAAAACAACAAACAAAAAAACATGAAGTATAAAAATACATTTTTATAGTAAAAATACCATCAATTCATTTTTATATTTCCCAGGTGAGATAATGTTCCTGCAGATATGTTATCTAGAGCTTATTGTTCTGCTGTAAGTTTGGACATCCAAGAGAAATTACACAACTCTCTTTGTCACCATGGTGTTAGGTGAATGATTCATTTTGGTAGGACAAGGAACCTTTCTTTCTCCATGGAGGATGTAAAGAGAGTATCTACCACTTGCACTGTATCAATTTTACCGACCTGATGCTCTGCTCCTAATAAAAGCAACCATGCCTTTCGAAAGGCTCAGCATTGACTTCAAAGGACCCCTGCCATATTCTTCTCATAATCAGTTTCTATTTACAGTAATAGAAGAATATTCTTACCTCCCATTTGCCTTTGCTTGTCCTGATATGTCATCACAGTTATTAAATGCCTCACTCAACTCTTTGTCATCTTCAGTATGCCAATGTACATACATCTGGGCAGGTGTTCCAGCTTCATGTTGACTGGTGAAAACCACCTTAAATGGGCATGGAATTTCAACTAGCCATACTACTCCATATAACCTCCAGGGTAATGGACAGTACAAGAGGTGTAGTGGCATACTGTGGAAAGCAATAACTCTCGCACTCAAAACTCAATGCCTGCCTATAAATCAATGGGAAAATGTTTTGCTGGATGCTTTACGTACAATACGCACACTACTTTCAACAGCTACAAATGCTACAGCTTATGAATGGCTATTCTGTTCCAACATGGCTGACAACACCAGGAAAGGTTCTTCTGAAATGACATGTCGGACAATTGAAGTATGACCCTCTTGTGGAGGAGGCAGAACTTAAAGAAGCCAATCCTCGTTATGCACACATTTGTCTCTAAATCAGCAAGGAAACCATGGTATCACTCCAAGATCTTACCCCCACTGGTCTTGTACAAAACTATTCTCCTGAAATACAAGACTCTGACTTACTCACTCAAAACTCTGAGACATTAGATCTTGAATGGAAAATTCCAACACCTAACAAAACTGAATCTATTACGGTTATACTAGTAAATGAAATTGCAAATCCTTTACATTGATCAGAGCATTCATGTAATCAGTTAAGATTATAAAAAGGAAAAAAAAAGAGAGATACTTAAAAATTTTGAGATAAATCCCGCTAGGATTTAATCACTTCTTAATTTCAATTGACTAACTGCCACTAACTATTTCTGGTAGTAGGGGAGATTGTGATGAACATTCCTTTCCCCACCCCAATACCTTTCATTGTAAAATGGACTGCTCCTGCTTATAAATAGTCCTGTCTATACTATTCATATATGCTGAATAAAGCCTAAATAAGGTTTCTCTGTTGCGTGTTTTTTTCATTACAATATGCCACTAAACAAAATCAACCAAACAACCAACATGAAAGAATTCTTTCATGACATTATTCCATATAATCTCCTACAATTTTTTTAAAGAAATCAAACTGTATTCAAAAATATAACTTCAACAAAACTACAACATAAAACAGACATATCACCACCTCTGGTAATTATGTTCACACAAACATGTATATGCACAAAAGCTGAATATTATATATCATGTAATCAATTGTGAAAACAGAATAACAGCTATTATTTTTATTACTTCAAGTATCCCAAGAAAATTAAATTTCGGCATTAAATGACCCATAAGGAGTTGATATGCCACTAAACAAAGAAATCAAATCAACAATCCATCACTAAAGATGCTGCAAAATGGAAAAAATCTCCTTATAGCAATCCAGAAATAACCTGACTGCACCTGCTATACTCGGTTTTTATAAGAGCCAGATCAAACTATAAATGGAGTATTGCTGCCATATCTGGGCTGGAGTTGTCCAATCTTCTTTTTCCAATCTCAAAAAAATTCAAAAGCATTTATGTGGTCTTGTAGGTAAGGAATAATTTTCCACCTTACAACTCCTCTCCTACAGATGCAATACCACAAACTTCTCACTACTCTGTCACTTTTTTTCATGGAAGATTTTCTGATGAGCTACATTCTCTAGTTCTATCAGTTCAAACATTTTTTAGCTAAGACATGCAATGCTATATACATAAAGGCAAACCATTCCCATACTTATCATATTCCATTGGTTAGAATGAAGTTCCATTTAGACAGCTTCTTCCCAAGAGCTACTACTTTATGGAACAGACTCCCACGAGGATACTTCCTTGAACACTACAATCATAACCTCTTCAAGCCTATGTTTAACTCTTACCTAAGTATCCTCATAATCTGTACTTATTTCCCTCTCCTCCCCAACGGTCCATACAACCACCTCATTTAATAAGCCTATACTCAGCTTCTGTGACTTTCTTGCTTAGGAAAGTGCTATCAGTGCTGTTGCAAAATTTCATGGAGAGAAACCACCTTCTGTCAGCCTGCTGGGACCTTATTTTACACAGACCTGAGTTGGCAATATATGGCACTAAACTACTAAACTTCAGGCACTACCATGGTTTATCGGAAGGCTTTCATAGAATTTTGCAATAATGATTGCAAACTAGTCAACTGTAGTGAGAGAATTACTTTGTTTGGCCTTATCCTCATTTGCAGCAATAGCTGGCCTGCCACTCTACAGCCTGTTACTAAAGTCAATTTCTTCTTTTTCTCTAAAATTACCATTAAACTCTACTGAGCCATTTTCTTATTATGCTCTCTTTTTTTTTCTTTTGCAATGATGTTTACCCTGTACAAGTACCAAGGGCCACTCAGGGTAGAGATTTACATTATAAGAGGCAAAGCTAATGCATATATATATGGAAGATAACAGTTACCCCTAGAGTTGAACAGGTTGAAATTGCAGTGATCAGAGAAGCAACTTCTTGGGAGTCAGTTCCATGGGCAGTGGTTTGTAGAAAGCAGCTGCTTGAGTGGAACTTACATCTCACCAAAGAAATACAAAAGGAATGGTTCATTACAATGTGTGTGGCATGGTGAGTCTTAGCCATGAAGGTTAGGACTGGTGGAACTAAGGAGTGCAGTTCATCTGAACACTTTCATTTTAGCCTTTCCATAAATATTCACTAATCTGGGCACTTCGACAGTGTAATGGTTAGCAAGCTTGTCTCACTAGAACAATTATGACTGAGTAGAGAGTTTGAGCCTCACTGCTAACCCCATACTTTTTGCCTTGTGCCACATCTAAGCTACACTTAGAAAATTACCATAAACAGTCACTAATCTTCTGTGAATTTTATGCAGAAGTTTCTTCATACAGAAACCAAAATTTGATGAAAGCTGTTTGCTTTCTACATGTTTCCAGATAGGCAGCCATTTTGAAAGAGGATTATAGGTAGTGTGAGATAAAAGAAGCTAACTCCACAATTTTTGACTGATAGGCTTCTAGACACTTTATGGTTATATAGATAAAAAAATAAAAATAAAATAAAGTAAAACTCTAAAAATTCAGACTGATACTTTCAAAATTAGATTAGAACAGCTACTGCTTTTTGACTGAACCCTGTACATACAATCTCAAATAGTCAACTATCACAAGAAACAACATATAGACTTTTTTTTATATATTTCAGAACTGATTGATTGGAACACTCCCTGGAGGAGCAAGATAATAATTAAAGTACCAATGACCTTAATATGTTATAGAATCAGTATAAAAAGTTGAAGAAAAGAATTAAAACTCAGTTACCAAAGCGATAAGTGAAGGAAGAAGAAATATATTTTATGTTGTACATTAATAATGTATATCTGATGATACAAATAAATCATAACCTTCTGGGTAGAGAGCCCCATCACAAATAGAATGACTATTTCAATATATTTTATCTAATCTGTTCAATGTCCAAAACCAACATTTAGCTATAAAGAGATTAGCATTAAGAAAGTCAGGTTTGATACAAAGGAATTTATAAGACTCACTTTGTAAATTAAACATGGAAGGTTAGAAAAAAACAACAACATATTTTCCTTAACATGAGGAATAGTTAATCACATGGGGATAGTTAAGGTGTTTCATTTGAATAGCACTGGTAAGCATACACCCTGAACTACAAATTCATTATTCAACCTACATGGTAAAAATATTATCATACTAAATATTTTAGAATCGAGGATTCAACATTGAGTTTTCTGCTAAATGATTTTTTAAAGAAAAAATAAGTTTCATTTTTTGTTTTGTATTGTTTTGAAACTAAATGCCTTTGAAAAACTAAATCAAACATTCATCTTTTAAAAAAAAAAATGAATACAGTCCACATAAAAAATGACGTTTTAAAAGAAATGGTTCTGCACAATACATAAACAATTTCTCGTGTAACCATCTATAGTGAAGAACAACTCATGTGTTCAATTTATTTAAAATAGTTAACCTTTTGGGAATCAAGTGAAAAACAAATCTGTTCATTGAAACAGCATTCAACAACTTTGTGAATGACTAAGCAAATGATTTATATTCTGAAAAGTCAAAACAGTGTGCACAAGCAAAGCAATTATTAAAAGGAAAATAAATGGCCAATATATAAGGAGACAACATTTATATATGAATTTTGGTGCATTTACGTATGTATGCTAGTATTTGCTCTTACATCAACACACACACATATATATATATATATATATATATCTGAAGACTGAGCTTTTATGGATGGAAAGGCAAACATAAAAACTAACATAGAAATATAAATTGCATGCAGTAATACACATTCATTACTGTGTATTTATCAAGCATATATATATATATATATATATATATATATATATATATATATATATATATATAAAATTAGATATTTAATGAAATGTACTCTGTATATATTTACAAGAGTATACATTTTGAAATATATATAGACAGATGCATATATTCAAATATATATGCATATGTGCATTCATATCTGCAAGTTTATTTTTACTTAAGTAATGTATTTTCAGGAATACTTCTAAATATAAATGTATATATTGCATTGTGAGCAAGTATAAATATGTTTAGGAATAAAAATATGTATACTAGGAACTTACATATGATCTTGTACATATGTGTGTATGTGTATATATATATATAATCACAAATTAAGAGCCCTTTTATATATGTATGTCAGTATATGTTGGCATATATATATATATATATACACACACATACATTTACAATTAATGCCTATATATTTGTTTAACATATATAAGCACATATATATTTTTACATGTATAGAAAGAAATATATATTTCTTTATATACTTACAAAAATATGCAAATGCACACACATATACACATGCATATATATATATATATATATATATATATATATATATGTATGCATGTGTGTGCATATATGTATATTTTAGTTACAAATATTTTGAGGACTATCTCAGACCAATCAGTTGCCCACATATTGACACAAGCATACATCATTTCCTTTCAGATTCTGAAAAAAATTAATCTCAAAATCTGTCCACCTCATTGCACATTGCATCAACCAGAAACTTTCAGCATGAAGCCATTTATGCGTGTGTGTGTGTGTGTGTGTGTATGTATGTATGTTTGTGTGCATGCCTTTATTCTTTTATATGTGCCAAGCCTTCCCATAAACTCAAAAGAACTTCCTCTTCCTCATTCTTCATGCTGACACTCTCCACTGTCCAGTCACGCATTGATTATTTGAGAGATTAAAACAAGCAAAAGACACAGAACGAGAAACCAACGCAAACATGATAAATAGATAGATAAAAATAAAACTGATAATCATGAGCTTTAAATGAAGATAGATTATTAGGCATGGCTCAAGAAGTGTTTATATGTATGTAGCTAATACAGATAGATCAATGTATTGACCGTTTTGAGTTATCAGCAGTAGGACTTAAAAAATCAATAAATAATAAAATTAATTTTGTGATCACAATTTAATATTCAATAAGTTTTATACTATTTGGATGTTAAAGATTTCATATGGAGAAAATTGGTTACTGTTTTAACCAGTACCAAACAGTAAGTTATTTTTCAAATGTCTGCTCTTGAAAATTGAAACTTCTTTTCTCACCAACACAAAAAAAACTACTTTTAAATAAGTCTTATATTTCTTGAAGCATCCTGATTTTAATTTCAACAAAATGTATCTTGTGTCCTAGAACAAAACCCTATCTGGTTAAAATGTAATTTTTCATTATAGGTCTATAAGATTCAATGACTGAAAATACCTGGCAACAGAAAAATCTGGCCACAAAATGAGTACCCCTCTAAGGTTAATCTTATAGTTGTAAAATTCCTAAGAATCAAGTTGCATAGCCACAAAACTATACAATGAAACATGATCTACACTCATAGGCTAAATCTTGCCTTCTTGAAAGTTCATCTTGTTTTCTAAATTAATTCTCTCACTGGAGGGTTAATGCCTCATTGTGATGAACTTAACATGGAGTTTAGACATCTGTCTATATTTCCGAGATGCGTTATTGTAAATATTACACTATTTACATTGTTTGGACTGTTACCATCATCTTTACAATCTCATTCACAATGTTTCAGCCATTGTACAGGCATTATTTGTTAGAATTTTGAACTGAACTCTTTATTTAATCTACAGGAGTAAATTGTTCTAATTCCACATACCATGCCTTTGAGGATATCTCAATTTTTAGTTAATTTGCCTTGATAATTCTCCAAGTTTTTGTTCTCTCTGCTAAGGTCAGTATTTGAACTCACAACTCTTTGGGTCAAGTCACTTTTTAGATTAATCAACCAACACTTTTATCCACTAGGTCATGTGTCCTTGAGGGCACTAGTGAGTTGATGTTTAGGACTTATAAACTTAATGTATCAGCATCCATTATTGTTACCAGAGCACATATTACAATTTTTTTTTATCTCATTTGTTATTGTTGTTTTTCTCTAACTCTCTGTATTACTGTTTCCCATATTGTATTCATTTCTATGCTTGGCCAGCTTAGGAGATTTTTGTAGCTGATTCCTTAAGTTTTTGTATTTTCCAGTGATGTTCTTTGTCTATTATTTTAACTTCATCCCACATGAATGTGACAGGAATATCATAAGGACAACAGCCCGAACAATGTAAATAGTGTAAATATGTAGTTTAGACTATAGACTGTAGTAATATTAAGGTTGTCATTATTGAATGTTATTTCTCTTTGAAAAGAGAAATGTAGGAAAGAGCTGAGGAATAGTAGCTGATAAGTTTTAAGTTCCAAATCAAATAATGATGTTGATTCATTGCTATGAACCAACATTGGAGAAGTAAAATTCTTTATTTAAAATAGAGTCATGGTTTCTCCACTTTGCTATTCTTTGTTTCTCTCAAACACCAAACCTTTTCTTCTTCAACCGTCTGTAGCCATAGTCCTCTATCTCTTTTACTCTTTTAAAATAATTCATAAAACTCAGTTACAAACTCAAGACATGAAATGATGCACTAAATTAAAACCAACATACAAATTTATAAGATGTAAACTAATAAAAAAGCTTTAGACAGTATATAATGTATAAAAGAGCTTTACACAATAGTATAAAGCTTAGAAAGAAAATTAAATATATATTTGTTATGTGAACTTACCCATAATAGTAATAGATTATTCCGTACCTCATAAATACTGCTCCTCAAGAGGAAGCAGCAGTCACAGTCAGAGTCAGTGAGTGAGAGTCAGACAGTCAGTCACAGACAGAGTCATGTCAGACGATTACTGTAAGACATTGGAATAGTGATATTGGTCGAGACAACATAGTTCTCTCTAACCAAACCTAATTGTTATTACTAAGACTTTCTACTTCTTTGTACATATTCTGTTTGTAATATATCTGTGTTATTCCATACCTGTGTTAGACTTATTCTTCATTGGTTCTACCTTGGACCATCACCGTGGTACAAGGAACCTGGACCATAAAAATATTTAAAACGATAAAAATGGGGTGCATACAGGGTGTATTGTCAATGGTAGTACCTTTGCAGCAAAGTGGTTAACAGTATTTTACTCAGGTGAATTGGGATGTGTAACTTCAGGACCTACATCCAACTCTCACACATGGCTCTAAGAAGTTGTATCGACACTGCAATGACCACACCCTTGTCAATGGCATCAATCTTCTGGCTAAACTGTGTGAGGATAGAAGGGTTTTCTGATCTGACCAGTGAAGAGGGATGCTTCTCCCCAACCCAGCTGTGCCAAGCAGTCATCAGCCAGTCGCCAGCCTTGGAATTGAAACTATGGCTCAAAGGTCAATGGCTTTACCAGTGGGCAGATGAACTTCTGAGAGGAGGGACTGGGTAACCTCATCATTTGCAGTGCAAAAGGAACTGGCAAGCCATTGCACTATTTTGCCTTGAATATCACCATGAACCACAATTAGAACAGAAATAAGGAGAGTAGTGACTACAGCAGTGGAAAATTCAAAACTAACTGAACAAATGTATTAATGGTAATAAAAATGAGCATGTTAATAAAAGAAGACATTAACAAAAAAAGTAACAAAGTATAACATTAAATGAAGCAATAATATTGAAATACAATTAGCAAAAAAGATTTGTTGTTAATCATGTCTCAATATTAACACTTTATGCCATTTTTTGTAATGTACATTTTTATCACTTTAATAAAATATATACTTTTCAAATGTAGTCATGCTCTTATGCAAATATAAGATCCATGGAGATTACTTTTCCTGTATTTTGCTCTTTGATTTGTTTCATCAATTATTTACTATTCCTTTTGATGGCTTCAGGATCACACATTATATATATATATATATATATATATATACACACACACACATATATACACACACACACATATATATATATATATATATTTTTTTTTTTAAAGACATTTTTATGTTTATATATTCTTTTTATAGATACAAATATTTAAGTAAATGCTCTGTTTATAATAAACAGTATTAATAACATTTACCAGCCTGAATGTCCGAGAAATTTTCATAGAAAATATTCGTCCTCCAACAGGAATCGAACCTGTATCCTATACGAACATTCAGGCCGGTAAATGTTATTCATACTGTTTATTATAAACAGAGAATTTACTTAAATATTTGTATCTATAAAAAGGATGTATAAACATAAAAATGTTTTAAATAATTGTTGGACTTTGTCCATTTCATAATGTGTGATGTCATTTGCTTACATTTGGATATGCTTTGAACAGATATGAATGTATGTGAGAGATTCATGAAAGATTGTAGTTTAAAAGCAGTAAAATCGACCTTGCTAATCAAACGATCCTCTGTGGCTCAATCGGTTAAGGCATGTCAAGCTATATGACGGTTCCGTATAGGATACAGGTATAACATTTACCGGCCTGAATGTCTGTTGGAGGACGAATATTTTCTATGAAAATTTCTCAGACATTCAGGCCGGTAAATGTTATTCATACTGTTTATTATAAACAGAGATTTTAATTAAATATTTGTATCTATAAAAAGAATGTATAAACATAAAAATGCCTTAAATAATTGCCGGACTTTGTCCATTTCATAATATATATATATATATATATATATATATATATATATATATATATATATACTGACAATTGTGTCTATCATGAAATAAACTGTCACCTCTAGGTGTTAACTTCAATGCCCACTTTTACAGTTACAAAACAGGTTGATATCAGACAGTTTCTAGACAAGGATATTCTGGCAGACTGACTCAGTAGGCTGGGTACCAAAGCGCATTGACTACACATGTATTTTCACTGAATGGTACAATCATATTATGTACAGTCTAGAAATTTTCCAACACAATATTGTATGTGTGCAAGTCTGCATTTGTAATAACCCTACTCTGTGTGTGTGCACACATGCGTGTGTGTGTTTCCACATCTGAAATACCTGATCTGATCAATTCAGATACACTTTTAAATCCTTGAAGGAACCCTCTTTTTATCTGCAAACATCTCTTAAGATTTCTCAAGGAGATTACTTTTCATGTATTTTACTCTTTGATTTGTTTCATAATTATTTACCATTCCTTTTGATGGTTTCAGGATCACACACACACATATATATATATATATATGGCACCTAACAATTGTGTTTATCTTGAAACAGATTTGTTGTCTGTGTGTGGACTTCAATGCCCACTTTTATATTTACACATGCTCTATCCCTGATATAAACCACCCATAAATATAGTATAAGTTATAACTATATATATATATATATATATATATATATATATATATATATATATATATGTATGTATGTATGTTAAGGTATACTATATATATATATATATATATATATATATATATGTATGTATGTATGTTAAGGTATACTATATATATATATATATATATATATATATATATATATATATGAAATCTCTTCCAGTCAATATGACAATGAGTTTTCTTTTTCCAGGATTTGCTTCCAATTATTACATCAAAGATTTAAAACCACCATTTTTTTTGTAGGCATATTAAAGATCTTGTTAACATTCAAATCCATAACCCTAAACGTTTAAAATTATAACTCACCTCCTTTGATATACTTTCTACCCTCTTATATACCTTTCTACTAATCTATCTTAGATGATGAGTCTTAAAATGTTTTTGCACATATATACTACTAGTAATAGTATCAGATAAATTGATTTATATCCATACTTATTCTAGAAGTTATACAGTCTGACAATAGGTCCAAATTTGCTTATAAAAGTTATGTTAATATCCCAAACTTTAATATACTTATATCTTAAATTTTATACTTTTATATACTTATATCTTAAATAAATAAATTTATATGCTTATATCTTAAATAAATAAATGTTATACTTTTATATACTTATATCTTAAATTCTGAAGTAAAACTTATTGTTTTTTAAAAAACTCAAATAACTTATGTATTCAATATACCAAGAAGAAATCTCTACCTCTTAATTTATTAATTTACAAAATACATTCATTGATTACAAAACTAATAGCAATAATTCAAGTCTAAATATATACCTAATCCAGCTCCAGCTCCATTTTAAAGTTACCAAAAACATTTACAATTACTACTATAACCATCATTTTGAACTTATCCCTACTTCCTTTTTCATTGTCTTACTCTCTCCTATTCTCACCTTTCCTCCCCAATCCCCCACTCGTAGGAGGCCATGACTGATGTTGTCAATTAAAAAAATTTTTTTCGGGGGGAGGGGGTCTAGCCATCACTTTAACACCTCAACAAACTGATATCAACAAACACTATTGTTTCACTCTGTCACCCTTTTTCCTCTCCTATTTTTCTTTATCCTTACATGTTCCCTCTTAAAAATGTAACTATTTTTTTTTTTCAAATAAATTGAAAAAAAAAAGGAAGTGATGTTCCACGTGCAGCCTGCTTACAAACAAAATTGTTCATAACCATTTTGGTTCTCACTAGTCAAGGTGCAACTAAATGCACTGAAACAAAGTTGCATCTTTGTCACAAGTAAATTGTTTTTGTCTATATGAAAAAATTATAATAAATAATTATTCCTCTACTATTGGTATTGAGCCCTCTTTTGAATCAATGCTGTGAATGTTAGTATTTATATAGAATTAATATTTATATATTACATTCAGATATATATGTATATATATATATATGTGCGTGTGTGTGTGCGTGCATCAATATATTCATAAAACTTATGAACTGAAATATAGAAACTAAAAGCACGGATGAGGATGTTAGTTCCAAACAAATCCCTGATTTGCTTTCTATTCAATGAAATCAGTTTTATTTTTCTATTCGCACATATTACCTTCTGATAGCCAATTCATTTCCTAACAAACAAAGGAACTAGCATGATAACAGAAAGGAAAAACAATTCACTCATTTATCTATTTAGTTTGAGCACAAAAGCCATTCTGCTTATTTATTCTTGCAGAGAAGGATCTTGTAATGCAGAAATAAAGAAAAAGAAAAAGGAAATGTTTTGAAAGTGCATGCAATTCCGTTAACAGCAATCCGTTTATTCAACACTTAGCTCCAAAGCTCTACAAGCTATTTTTCTATGTTCTGATTACCTACATTGTTCTAGCAATGGTCTATACATTTCTTAATTGAACATTCTTAATGCTTTGATTATATTTCTCGTACAGCCCACTCCACTGTCTAATATTTACATCTTGCTTCTTTGCTTATTCGCAGAAAAGCCTTTTATTTGTTCCATTTGGTTCCATTCCATTATGCCAAACCTTTTATGTCTGTTTTTTCAACACGATTTCATTGATTGTATTCCTCTTTCATTTACCATTTGCCTATGCAGGGTCTTTGGCTTGTCCTTCCATCCAGCTTCTACATATACAGGCACACACATACATAAAGGGAAGAAATCTTGAAACATGGCCTCCATCCCCTACTATTGCACACATTTTAGAAATTCATTCAATGATACAAAAAATAAACAAAATAAGGCAATTTAAATGCCTACGTGTGTATACCAGTATATAGATATATGTAAAGATAAAAAATATGTACATGCAGGCACACATATGTACATATGTATTATCTTTTAAGTTTAGAGACTTCAATTTAAAATCAATCTGCACAAAGTTTCTAAAGAACTTTTTAAGTGTTAAAAAATTGAAAAGATGAAAAGAAATTGGAAAGGCACATAGAGAGATAAATTAAAACTGAAGTTTTTATTTCTTTAAGTGATTGTGACCTCCTACCCTACGAGAAATCTGACTTGAACTTGTTGCCTGAAAAAGACCCTTTGAATTTCTCATCTCCAGTGTACTGGCAGTCTGTCGTAAAAAGCACATAACCTAAAGGGAGAGAATCAGGGCTACACTGTGTGTGTCACTGCAAAGAGAACAGCTGTGCACACCTAATAAAACAGGAAGGGTATGCCTGAGGACAAAATCACCATGATTAAGGGTCGGGATGACTGAGGAAGATGACAAGGAAAGAATGAATGAAAGAGAAAAAATATAAAATAGAAACCATGGCATATCAAGAGGCAACTGTTCCTGCAGGCAGACAAACATGGAAGTGCAATATCTGTGATTTTGCCTCAGGAGAATCAACCAAATTGGGGCTGCTTTCTTTTTTTTTGGCGGGATATTTTTTAATTTTTTATTTCAAAATTGTTCAACACAACATATGGATTATTTTGTAAAATATTACTCAAAACTATTGATCTGTTTATCAATTATTCAATCACACTGTTAACCATTCAGAATATCATGCTCTTTTACCTTGGCACCCACTAGCCCTCTCTGCATCACAGCCTCTTTAGAGCTGACAGCCAATTATTAGGTGTCCTGAGAAATTGAAGAAAATGATAACGCAGAATGAATTACAGATTATATGAACTTTTATGATTTGATGGAAAGAAGAAAAAAAAGAAGTTTTAAAAAAAGATGTCAAATAAAAATATTTGATTATAGCATAACCTTCAACATGATAATAGTTACTTATTTCATATTGTTTATTTGTGTATAACTTCTGTCTATTTATTGAATTGTGATTCTATATATTGACATATCAATGATAAATGAAACTGAATTCCATTATTGCTTTTGAAAAAGAAATATTGAATTGACCAGCTGACACAATGAAATAATGACAGCATCAAGGAAAATTTTTAAATATCTATATTTATCAAAATAAAAAAAAAAAATATTTTTAAATATTTTAATAACTATTCTTATTTGCTCTTCTGGCAAACTTTCCCAGGGGACATTAGCTTACTTGTGAATGACATGAGAGCATAGTGACATTAAATTATACTCAGTTTATTAAATAAACTGATAACGTACAAGACAAAATCTGTTAATGAATGTGCAATCAGCCAAACTCATCAAATAAAGATATTAATCCTACCCATACTAATTCAAATTTAGTTGATTCATGTTCAAACCCAAGAAAAGGCAGCTTTATTATAATCCATACACAAATAGTAACTATATTTAATCTACACTATTTAGATTGTTTGTGCTCTTGTCCTCATCTATATTGTCATATTCATGATATTTCAGCCATCTTTTCCGGCCTTCTTCAGGTGATATACATTGAAATTTTGAACCAAACCAAAAACTTTTATTTCATCCACCGGGTTTCTAGTTTCATGCCTTTTCTGGATATCTCCGTTTAAGTTATTGTTCTTTAGTAAATCAACACTCAAAGTTTTTGTTCACCTCTACTGTGGCCAGGTATTGAACTCAACTCTTTGGGTCAAGTCACTGGATTACTTCGACCATGTGTCTTTGGGGATATTAGCGAATTAATTTTTGGGACTTATAAACCTAATGTCTCCGTAACCATTTTTTTTACCAGAGCTCATTTGTACAGAATGAACCTTACTGAAAAAAGAAAAAAAGCTGTCATTATTGTTGTTTTTCCTACTACTTTGTATTACTGATTCCCATATAGTACATGGAACTAGAACAATCTACTCCAGTGGACTAAATAAAGGGTTTGGTTCAAAATCCCAACATATATCACATGAAGAAGGCCAGAGCATACAATTGACAAAACATCATGAATATGGCAATAAAGATGAGGATAACAGTTCAAACAATGTAAATGGTTACAACACCTCATCTCAGAAATATAGACATATATTTAATCAATCAGAAATCCCTTCAGGACATAGGCGATCATGACTTGCCAAAGATTCTTCTTTATTCCCTGTGAATTTCCATACATTCTTGGGAAAGATTGCAGAATGGGTTCCCATTGCCTTCCCCATAGTCTGAAATTCAGGTTTCTTTTTCTTACGCTGGTTAGAGAGAGCCCAGTCTACCCCGCTATTTAACACATAGCTGAGGGAGAAAAGACAGACACATGCCTTTTCTAAAAGTATTTGTGCAAAAGGGAATGCAACAGAAACAACAAGAATTTGAACTCGGATCATTGATTTTACTCTCTGCACTGATTATCCTTTATACTATCCACATATCCTAGTCCATATGAATAGGTATAAAATAAGCTTTGCACAGCAATATTACAATATAAATCAAGATATTTAATTCGATTTCAATTGAAAAGATATTAATATAAAATTCATTTTTAAAGATTATTTTCTTAAAACAAGCATTTTCTTTTATTTGTTTATATAGGTTGCTTGAATTTCCTGGTTGACAATGAAATCTGCTTTCTCGAGCATATAACATTTTTACAGTCAGTTTTACAATGTCATGTTGTGAGAAACTATCAAGTGAGGCCATGCTCCAAATTTTCTCATGAAATGAAGTTTATAAACTAAATTAAAGTTTTATTCCATACTTTATATCAACAAATAGTTTTAATTTATTTCTATTTTGGAATATTGTTTTATGGTCTAACATTTGGAAATAGGTGATGGCAAATTATCTCAAGTAATGAACAGTCCAGGAAAATGAATTAATGTTGATAAATTGGTTATAGTAAAATGTTCTTTACTTTGAACATTGGCCTAAGCTGCTGTATATTGTGTAATATTTAATTAAACAATAATATAGTTTCATCTTTACATCATATTTAGATTATATATATTAATTTGTTCTTGCCTTCTTCACTGCAGTTATTTAAGAAGCACAAGTTATTTTTTCGTGATTATCTTCCGAATTCCTTTATGATAAAACACTAGGGTTCTACTGCTACAAACTTTGCCTTATTCAAGAGTGACTAATAACTAGCAAAAAAAATAATATGATATATAGTGCACAATAGTGATAGATTGGTCATCTGTGAGAGTGGAAACATTTTTTTCAGTCAATAATATCTGTATGGAATGTAAAAGTTGAAGGATTAGGTACATTTTAAGTTGGTGTGTGTCACATGTAAACAAAGAAGACACATACAAAATCTTGGGTTTCTACTGATGTTTCCTGGGTCTGTCCAGAATGGTTTGAACTCAGAGTTTTTCCTGCTTCTAGACTGGTTGCAAATCAAGGCTACAGGACTCAGTGTGTCCTGTTACCTATAGTTGGCAAGGGAAAGATGGAGTCATACCTTTCCCAAGGAAATGAATGTGACTGGAATTCGAAGTCAGCTCTCTGATCCCTCAATTGGAACTGCTATCCATTACTTCCCAAAGTATGAACTTAACTGGAATTCGAACTCAGTTCTCCAATCCCTCAATGCAAACCACTGTCCATTACTCTGCCATGCCTCCAACATCTATACTGCTAAACTCAAAACTTTTATATAAGCAAAGCTCTTTTAGAAGACTATCTTGCTTTCTTACTAACAATTTAGAATGATAATCTTAGAAACTCCATCAATATTATATACAAAACATACTTTACATAAATATACAGTATTAGTATATGTGCTAGAAATCATGTGAAATCTGTTACAAACATCTCAAAGTAAATTCTAAAAAAAACACGATAAAACTGTTGTAACTAAATTTTCATGTAAAATCTATGTTTGAACATAGAGCTTTTATGTTATTAACTAATTAAATTCCAGTTCCAAGTCAGGTGACAGTCTGACAACATAAAATAAGCTAGGGATAACAGCAAGCCAATGGCCATTAGCCAATTGATATAAAGATATATATAAAAGGAATCAACTGTGTAGATGACCTGGAATATATGAGGTTCATTATTTCTTGAAGATGGCAAAGAAACTGCAAAATAAAAAAGAACTGAGACAAAAAGATTAGCAACAAAAAGATGCTGAGAAAAACCGAGTCAGTTAAAGATTAAATTATGCACAAAAGGTTTGTGTGTTTTTCGTTTTTTCTTCAAAAAGAAATATAAATTAAGTGCAAATCAAGCAAACTATTTCTATACTGTGTAACTTCATTCTTGAAAATTAATTTATTTGAGTGAAATAAAAAGGTTCTGGGAACTATGTGCATTGTTCTAACATATTTTTGTCGTGGTCAGAAATCTCTAAGAAAATAATACTGGAAGATTTGGTTTAAGTACTATTACAACAGAAAGAATAAATAAAATATTTTCATTTAAATGCACATGAAATATTTTTTAAATAAAATTTTAAAAAAAGCTATTTCAGGGGTATATTTTAGATTCGAATTTCCTACATTTTGCGATCATTTATGGTACACTGACAGAATATTGTAGAGTAATTCAGAAAAAAAATAATGCATTTAATTTGTGAAAATATGTAAGTTTTTAAGAACTGTAATAATTTATGTATATTTAATCATCAGTCTATATTTCAGAGATGGGGTACTGTAACTATTTACACTATTTACATTGTTTGGGCTGTTGTTCTCATCTTTATTGTCATATTCATGACATTTCTGCAGTTGTACTTCTTCAGGTGATATACGTTGGAATTACAAAACAAACTCTTTTTTTTGTCCACATGACCCAGTGGGTAAAAGCATTGGTGACTTGACCCGAAGAGTTATGAGTTCAATATCTGACCACAGCAAAAACTTGGAGATTTCAGTTAATAAAGGAATATAACTGAAACTGAGATATCCAGAAAAGGCATGGCATGTGGAACTAGGACAATCTGCCCCAGTGGACGAAATAAAGGGTTCAGTTGAAAATTCCAACATATATCACCTGAAGAAGGCCGAAGTGTACAATGGCTCAAATGTTGTAAATATGACAATAAAGATGAGGACAACAGTTCAAAAAATGTAAATCATCATCAGAGTAATGGATAGCAGCTTGGTTTTCAAAATCAAAGAGCCAAGTTTGAATTCCAGTTAGGTTCATTACATTCATTTACATGCTAATACCCTTGGTAAAGATATGAATCCTTCTCTTTTCCCTCCAGCTATGGTTAAAGAGCAGTACAGACTGAGTCCTGTAGCCTTGGATGACAACCAGTCTAGGAGGAGGACAACTCTGAATTCAAAATCTGGGGGCCTAGGTTACAAACAGAGGATAACCAAAACTATATTTTGTTGTCTTCAACTGTCAGTCAAAAGCTTGGAGCATATATGGATGTTGCTAAACTATCTGAAAGCACACTGAAAGGATCATGAGGAAGAAGAATCAAAGTCTATTTCTCCTGTCCCTCAGGTCCTCTTGACAATTGAAGCAGCACTCAAGGAACTGATGATGAGGTTAAAGCATAGGACTTTCACAATTAGCAATGTTTTGTGATAGAGAGCAAAGAACAAAACTTAAAGTATTTCAGTATATACAAATAAAATCACACCACTCCATCAAGCCTGCAGTAACACTAAATACTTGAACTGAGTGTATATGATGAGGAACACATTCTTTTTCCTGGCAACCTTTGTGGGTTACTCCACTTGACTTCATCAAATGCCCATAGGTGGGTTTAAGTTCTATAAAAAGACAAACATATTCTCTTTCTTTGTCTTACTCTAAGATGTAGCAACCCATAGATGAAACATCCCTGCTGGAGCACGTTTGTTTCCCCAGTTGACTGATGACTGAACTCTTACATGTGTATCACACACACAACCAAGCACATTCTTAATAGCTAAGTTAATGTCTTTTCCTTTCCTTTCAACTGTGTACACATTAATGTATTTTTTTTTTTGTTAATACATGCATTAATTGTTTGTTCAAAATCCATTTTTGTGTTTTAGTTTTACCCAGAATTATATAAACCTGCCAATATTGTTTGCAGGACAAACATACAAGGAGTCATTAAATATTTACTGAAAAATGTCCACACCATGCAACAAAGGTGGTGATTCCTGCAACACCATTTGGAATTTCGAACCAAACTCTTTATTTCATCCACTGGGGTAGATTGTTCTAGTTCCATGTGGTATGACCTTTTCTGGATATCTTAGTTTTAGTTATTTCCCTTTAGTAACTCAACTGTCCAAGTTTTTCTTCACCTCTGCTGTGGCCAGGTACTGAACTCACAACTCTTTGGGTCAAGTCACCCTATTACTGATGAATATGACAATAAAGATGTGGACGGTAGTCAGAACAATGTAAATAGTGTAAACTTGGAAGTCAATGTAATTCTAATTAAAAATCCTTACATGGCATTTTACAATGATAAAAGATAAATCTGTGATGTTTCCTGATTTGTGTAGAAAAATATGATCATAGCAAAAGAAGAAACTAAGAAATAAATAAATACAACAAAAAAGATAACGATGATGAAGAGGTTATAAATCAATTTTAAAGATGATGTAAAATATCTTTTAAGTGCCTTAAAAGCAATCAAATTTGGTTGCCTACTTTTTGTGGAGACACAAATAAATACAAATAGCCGTCATTTTTAAAATATTCCTGA